>CM064581.1:60222156-60391967 GCA_032716605.1 Paralithodes platypus | reverse complement strand
GCAGAGGTTATACAAGAACTTCAGGTTAAAAAATGCTTGATTAAAATTATTGATGTCAAATTTTAGAATACAGTCACAATAATTGACCCTAAAAAAGATTAAATTTATGGAACAATTTACTTGCCTCAAAACCTCTGTCCACTAAGAGTCTGTATAGTAACCTAGCTCTATCCCAAAAGTCATTCTACTTTAGTGCAGATTTTACAAAATCTTATTAATTGGGAATAAAAACAGTTATAAGTTATTTTACTATCGATATTACTACTAGGGAAAGGAAAGTTTATTACGTTAAAATTAAAATCATCAACTTTGTGATATACTTTAAGTATGCACTGTTTCATTAACAATCTCTATATTTATATCAAGAAAATTTTCAACTTTATAATTTACGTTACATTGTGTGAGGGGAATAGAATTAGGGTAAATAAGTTTAGCAACTTGATTAAAATTTAACAAATTGCAAACAAGAATATCATCAATATATCTACTATTATTACTTAACAGTTTAGCAAGTGCTAATTTTTCTGGAATTTTATTTTTCTTGCTACTGTCAACTAAGTCTTTTATAGATTTAAATTCTAAAGCAAGCAAGAATAAGTCTGCAATTAAAGGGCTAGCATTTCCACCCATAGGAATTCCTAATATTTGTTTGAAAATGTACGGCCCGAATCTAACATAAGTATTGAAAAGGAGGAATTTAAGGGCATCTTTAAGTTTAGTTCTATCAAAATATACAGAACTAGTGGGAGTAGAGCTAAGTGATGCATTATTAAAATATGTATAAACATTTATGAAATAATTATCAAGATGTGGTAGATATGAGATCATTGATATGAATGAGGAACAGAATTGGGGCCAAAACTGATCCCTGGGGAACACCAGCATTTATTGAGTGAAATTGAGAATAAAGGCCATCTACCATTACACATACTTTTCTGTTATGAAGATAAGAAGAAATTAGTGGAACTAATGATGCAAGGCCGTAGTGTGACATCTTCGACAATAAGGATTGATGCCAGACTCTATCAAATGCCTTTGATATATCCAGTGCTATTGTATGTGTTTCACCATGTTGGTCTGTAGCTTGGTTGATTTGATGCGTAAGAAGGCAAAGCATGTCTGCAGTTGATCGACATCGTCTAAAACCATATTGCCTATCACTGATTAATTTATTATTCTCAAGATGCTTAATTATGTGATTATTTAATATAATTTCAAAGACTTTACCAAGAGTGGAAGTCATAGCTATTGGTCTGTAGTTTGATGGATCTGAAGAGGCACCTTTTTTAGGAACTGGATGGATGTTTGCTTCTTTCCAGGGTACTGGGAAGCATGAGGTATGAGTACACAGACGGAATTTTTTGCCAATACAGGAGCGAGCACCAAGGAGCAATTCTTAAGTACTATTGGAGGAATTTCATCTGGACCAGGAGCCTTATCTACTGAGAGATTCTGAAAAATAGTTTTGACATGTCTGGTGTGGATCTTAAGTGAGGGAATTTCAGGCGAATTAAAATTAAGTACAGGGACATCTTGATTTATTTCATCTAAGGTTGAGTTGGTGGAGAAAATATCCGCAAGAAGGTTAGCTTTACCTCGTGGGTCACTTACAAGATTGCCAGTCGGAGATTTTAATGGTGGAATGGATGAAGCAGTAGTGAAGTTGGATTTAAATGAGTTAAGAGTAGACCAAAATATTTTGTTATCATTTGGATTATTTAGAAGTTTATTTGCCTGCTTGTGGGACAAATTGTATTGACAAATGGAATGGGCTGGAGGAGGAGGTGGTAGGGGCAAGGAACATCCATATTTTCAAGAAAAAATTGGATAAAAGTAGACTGAGAGATGGGACAACACGAGCTTAGCTCAACTCCTGTAAACTACAATTAGGTAGCCCACTGGGCCTAGGCCCTCTCAAGGCTAGTGGTGCAGGAGGTGGTACAGAGTTTAAAGTCACGTATATGTCAGTAGTTATATGTCATTGTATAAATTTATAGCTCTCAGGAAGTGACGAATAGGGGTGATATTGAAAGAGTCTGAGTCAGAGAGGATGCCATGTAATGAGGTGTTCAGCAAGAATCTCCGTCTTTCAGATGCATAGACGGGACAAATACAAAGAAAGTGAAAAATAGTCAATGATGTATGGCAATGTTGGCATTCAGGTGGTTGACCACGAGGGGTGGACATCAGGTAACCATGTGTGTGGCGTGTGTGGCCTAAACGTAATCCAGTTAATAGGGTTTGGTCTGCGCGTGAACCATTAATTGAAGAGGGCCACAAGTGTATGTCATCCTTAATGGAGCGAAGGTGGCCAGTTAATGGTTGCGCTCTCCACTCAACTCGCCAAGCGTCATAAACATGGCGACGGAGAACAAGGACCATATCCCCCGAACGCAGCAAAGTAGTAGAGGGTGTACCATGACACGCTTGCTTAGCGAGGAAGTCTGCACGCTCATTCCCGGGAATTCCTACATGCGCGGGGATCCAGCACAGTGTGATGGAACGATTAGCGCACTGTAATTTGTGTATTGTGTGGATGATAGTCTTGACCAATGGGTCCTTGGGGGCAAATACACATAAGGCTTGCAGTGCACTCTTTGATTCACTACAGATAACGACCCGTGGAGAGTTCCTCGACAATGAAGAGATGGTGCTTAAAGCACCTTGAATAGCCCATAATTCAGCAGTGAAAACAGTGGAGTAATGGTGTAAGGTACTTTGATACAAGCCATGGTCTGAGACTGCAGCGCAACCCACGGCATCCGCATTTTTCGAGCCATCGGTGTAAATGAAAACAGCCGGGATGTGATCATCAAGATGTTGGAAAGCGAGATGTCGACATTGAGATGGGGCTTGGGCATCAAGTTGTTGTTGTTGTTGCTGTTCCCCAGGCTGTCTGGCCGAGCAGCCCCAAGGTCCCGAGCAAGGCCAAGGCCACAACCGAGCACCCCCACAGGTCCCTCCCAGCTTACCACTAATAATGCCCAGGTGACCGAAGCCACTCAAAGGCGGGGAGCTGAGGAGGGTGCGGAAACGCCCGGGAAACAAAAGCCCCACCCAAGGCCCTGTGCCCCTCAGCAATTATAAAGGGAAAGTTGAGGGGCAAAGGAAAAATGTGACGCTTTGGCTCCCAATCTGCCAGGGTTGGCAGTAGGGAGGTCAATCCACGGAAAAGACGCCGTCACTTGAGATCTAGAAAATATATAAGTAAAAGGAACAGTCAGAGTAAGCTATGGGTATGGCAGAGAACGCTCAACTCTCATTCTGATAGACCAGCCCATCACCAGTGGGCATCAAGTTGATCTGCTAAGTGAAAGCAAACTGTAGGGTGTTTTAGGGTCCACAGAGTGATGTGACTAGGAGGGGGAGTTATGGGAGGAACGGTGATACTGTAAGTGGAGAGCAATTGGCGAGACAATATTGGGAATGGCACTGGAATGGTTGAACGATAGTTATCTGTGGAATGGAATAGTTCTAGTAGAGTTGGGTCATGACGGAGGCGAACAGCCGTACGCATGAGGACTAATTGACGGTGGTATGCTAGAGGTAAGGTCTCAGCCTCACAGAGAATATTGTAGACACGAGAGGAACGGAATGCCCCCGAGCTAATACGGATGCCCAAATGGTGTACGCTGTCGAGGGGGAGTCGACTCGACCTGAGCCAAAGAAGTCCACCGTTAAATTACCACATCTTACTCTTCCAAAATTTGAGGGTGATGCCACATTGTGGTCAGGATTTTGGGAGATGTTCAAGTGTACCATCCATGACAATCCCGACCTCACAGATATACAACGCTTCACCTATCTGAAGGGTCAGCTTCTGGGTGATGCGCATAAGCTAGTCGAAGGATTCATTGTCGAAAGTGCAAGTTATGCCCCAGCAATAGACATATGGGCATCCAGATCGAATCAAGGCAGCTTATGTTACCCAATTCAATCAATTAGTGTCACCCAAATACCAAACAGCTGACCTGAAGAACTTCTATGCCAATACAGAGAGTGTGATGAGGTCAATCATTAGCCATGGAATTTGTTTGGAGGAATTTTGTGTGGTGACTCTTGTCAATAAATTACCATCACCACTAAAAGAAATCATAAAACGGGAAATGGGAGACTTGAGCCTGGATTATAAGACATTTACCCATTGCTTCCAGGCTGAAGTGTACAATTTGGCAGGTCAAGACAAAGTAGGGGGTACACCCATGGCTACGGCAACATTTACCGCCCAAAGTGAATACAGGAAATTTAACTGTGTCCTGTGTAGTGGCACCAATCATTTGTGGTACAAGTGTATGAAGTATAAGGCCTCTTAAAGTTAAAAGAGCCCGTCAACTACGTCTCTGCACTGGGTGCTTGTCAAAAGAGCATGGCCATTCGGGTTATAAGAAGCTGCAAGTTTTGTAAGGGCAAACACTTTCATTCCCTATGTACACTGAAACAAGGGAAGGAAAGTAGACCAGCGGAGGATAACACCAAGAGAGAGCAGACTGCTGCTACTTCAACTACAATGTCCGTTGCCACAGGTAAAAATATAGTAATCTTGCCCACTGTACAGCTGCCGGTAAAGGGTAAGGATAATAATTGTGTTAAAATCAGATCGCTACTAGACCAATGTTCTCAGAGGACCTTCGTGAAGTCTTCTGTTCTATCCTCCCTTTCCTACATTTCTAAAGGAACTGAGGAGTTATGTCTTCACGGATTTACCGGAAAACAAGCCTCTAGGGAATATAATGTCGTGGCACTGCAATACAAACACAGAGGTAAATTTCATCATCTAGACGCAATAGTGGTTGATGAATTGCCAGAACATAAAGGTGAACTTAGCCTAAAGTCTAAACTGGTTAGTTTACAAAGTAAAGGCATAAAATTAGCCGATCCTCATGCAACGGACACAGATCAATTGGAGCTGCTCATCGGTGCGGATCACTACTACGATATAGTACGACCTGGGTATAAAAGGTCAGGTAGCCTAATTCTGCTTCCTACAAAGTACGGGTACGCCATAAGTGGTTCATACGTGGCACAACATACCAGCTCCAACACTGAAGTAATTACTGTATTGAAAGTAGCAGTTACACCAATGGACGAATACATGTCCACTGGTAATATTCCACCATGCAAAAATTACTTGAATGTTTTATGGGAAATAGATCATATCGGGATAACCCCTAAGGAATACTCACAAGTTGAGTGTCAAGCACTATCGTCGTATGAGGATACCGTTACCTACGATCCTGACAGCCAACAATATAAAGTGAGACTACCCTGGAACAATTACAAGGATCAGCTGCCAACTAACAAGGGTTTGGCCATAGGCCGTCTTCGGGGTCTTCAGAGAAGATTCATCAAAGAGCCTGACTTTTGCGAGGAATACTCAAAGGTCATAAAGGAGCAGGTGTCCCGTGGTTTTATAGAAGAGGTGCCTTTTGACAATTCAGATACCAGACATTACTTGGCTCATCATGGAGTGGTCAAGGAGAGCAAAACTATGCCAGTGCGTATCGTCTTCGACTGTTCAGCCAAGGTGAGTGATCGTCAGCCTAGTCTTAATGACTGCTTGCATACTGGACCTTCACTGGTACCAGACTTAGTGCAGGTTTTACTCCGGTTTAGACTCGATAAGTATGCCTGGGTGTCTGATATCGAGAAGGCGTTTCTGATGTTAAAACTCCATGAGGACGACCAAGACTATACTCGGTTTATGTGGCCAAAATTTCCACGGCAGCTAGATTCCCCCCTCATTTGTTACAGATTCCGGGCGGTTTTATTTGGCGCTACATGTTCCCAATTTCTTTTAAAAGCCACCATTTTAAATCACTTGTCAAATGTCAGTGCAGATCCGCAGGTTATTCAGCAGATTTGGTCAGGGCTATACATCGACAATTTACTGGGTACAGGTAATGAAGATTTCCTGATTCATACCTATGGTGAAGTCCGAGAAATTATGAATGACGCCCATTTACATCTACGTGAATGGGCGACAAATAGTTCTGTTTTGCGGACTGTACTGCAACGGGATGGTGTGGCGGCGGTACAGCAGGAACATGTGAGGGTGCTGGGATTGTTTTGGGAGACGGACACAGATACCCTCTCATTCGGCGTTCAGTACGCGCATTATTCGCAGATTACAAAACGGATTTGCTTGAGTATGACGGCTAAACTTTTTGACCCTTTAGGGATAGTTCTACCGGTGTCGATCAAATCAAGATTATGCCTTCATCAATTATGGAGGACATTATGTTGGTATGAGGTTTTGACTGGCGATCTGGTTCAGGAGTGGGAAGACATTATTTCGGATCTTCGTCTCTGTAAGGGTTTTAATTTTCTTCGGAGAGTTGTCATGGACCATCCTGTTTCCATTCACGCCTTCTCAGATGATAGCAAGGTCACGTACGGCACCGCCATATACTGTACTTTGTTGACACAAGTGGCAGCCGTCTAGTCATGGCGAAGGCGAAAGTCGCCCCGATCAAATCCCTTTCCATCCCAAAATTAGAGCTAACAGCAGTTCTGTTGGCTGCTAGACTTGTTCACTTTATCGAGGAAACTTTTAAAACTTTTCTAAACATCTCGGAGACAGTTATATGGAGTGACAGCCAAATTACGCTCTACTAGTTACATAGCCGAAAGAAGCTACCAGTGTACGTCACCAACCGTGTCGACGAAATTCATACCCTGCTCCCAACCGCACAGTTCCGGTATGTGTCTACCAATGAGAATCCAAGAGACTGCATTACTCGTGGTGTATCTGCTAAATTTCTCAAATCTTCTGCGTTGTGGTGGAATGGCCCATGCTGGCTTAATAATCCCAACGAATGGCCAGAAAATATAGATTTGAGCGAGCACCGGTAATTGACTCGGTGACTAACGAAGACAAACGATTATGGGACTGGGATAGATTCAGCAGCTATGAGAAGTTACGTGTTACAGCATGGGTGATACGATTTGTAGAAAATGTAAAAACAAAAATCAAAGGCACACCACCCACAGGTAGTGCTTACCTCAATGTGAAGGAGATCAGAATTGCAGATAAATTATTACATAAGCTCTGTCAACAAGAAATATATACGCAGGAATATAAATTACTGGTTAAGAGAGGAAAGTCCAGGAATAGCCTGATCAACCAGTTGGGCTTACACTTGAAGGGGGATTTGATACATTGCGGAGGCAGATTACGATTGGCAGCACTCTCTGAGGCAAGTAAGTATCCAATATTACTGCCCCCCAATCATCCCTTCACCCATCTTATCATCGATAGGTGTCACCAACTCTGTTGTCATTATGGGGTTGGTCATATAGTCACCTATGTCCGACAAAGATGGTGGGTGCCTAGAATCAGGCAGGTGGTCAAGAAAGTCCTACGCAAATGCTTAAAATGTAGGCGGGTACAGGGAACACAATATTTCTTACAGTTTCTTACAGTAGATCCTCTGGAAAAAGGCAAACTATGCCTGTGTATCCAGCTCAGTACCAGTGCTTGCACTGCTGCGTTCGTTCACGGTGTTGGCGGCGGCGGTAGCAGACGCAACATTTTTACTATTCTGTATTTTTGTTTTATAATCAAACTTCAAATCTTGTCTTCCCCATGCTTTATCAAGATTACTTTCAAACTCCCTTATTGATTCGGAATCGACTACATACTGGGGCAGTGCGTTCCACTCATTTACCACTCTATCACAAAATGAGTTCTTCGCCTTCTCAAGCCTATTTCTTTCTTTGTAAATTTTCTTAGAGTGTCCTCTCGTTCTTGTTCCCTCCCGCATCAAGAAGATACCTTCACACACTCCTCATCGTACTTTCCTGACACTATCTTAAAAGTCTCTATCATATCCCCTCTCTTTCTCCTATATGCCAGTGTCGGAAGTCCCAGTGTCCTCAACCTCTGCTCATAACCCGCGTTCTTCAACGTTGGTACCAGCTTGCTAGCTCTTCTCTGCACTTTCTCCACTGCTTCTATATCCTTTACCATATATGGAGCCCACACCTGGTTTGCATATTCCAGGTGTGGCCTAACCAGCGCTGTATATAGATTCCTGAAGATTTCTTCGTCAAGTGACACAAATGTCCTCCTTATCAGCCCTACAATTCTATTGGCTTTGTTTATCTTTTCCGCTAAATGTTCTGAGAAATTTAAATTTAATATGATCCCGTCGGAATTCCTCCCTTACCAAACCTGCGAACCACCCCAGGTGACCCTTACAAAGTTACCGGGGTTGACTACAGTGGAGCAATCCCTGTGAAAGATTCACCCAATCTTAAGGTGTATATGATACTTTTCACCTGTGCCGTTACCAGGTCAATTCACCTGGAACTGGTCACCAACCTCACTTGTGATAGCTTCAGACATGCCTTCAGAAGATTCTGCAGTAGATAGGGATATCCACGTATCATGCTGAGTGACAATGCAAAGACTTTCATAGGGGCATCTACATATCTCAAAGAAGTGAGCAACAATCCCAAGATTCAGACCTGCCTTGCGGATGTAAATTGCGAATGGCGTTTCATTCCCGCCAGAGCGCCTTGGTTTGGCGCCATATGGGAAAGGGCCATAGGGATCGTGAAGGCAGGTCTGAAGAAGGTGTTGGGTAGAGCTCTCATCTCGATTGAGGAACTCAACACCATACTCTTGGAGATTGAAGCCACCGTAAATGATCGCCCTCTATACTATGCTTCTGGTGATTTGGAAGACCTTACCCCAATCACACCCTCAGTACTGGTACGTGGATACAGACTGCGGGATCTTCCTGAAGAACATGATGAGGATACTATGGAAGATCCAGACTACACAAGTAAGGACGTGATATCGGCCCGCTACAAATATATTCGTAAATTATCGCGAGATATTTGGCATCACTGGTCGACAGAATATCTGGTGACTTTGAGAAAAGCACAAAAAAGTAAACTAACACCATTAAATGTTCATTGGCCTAGGGTAGGTGACGTGGTAACCATCCATGAAGAGGGCCCGCGAGCACTCTGGAAATTGGGTCGGATAGAGGAGTTGTTACCAGGTTGTGATGGTGAGGTTCGGGTAGCAAAAGTTTGCACCCGGACTGGGGTAATCACACGGCCATCAGTACGACAATATCCTCTTGAAGGTGACCTCGAACGCAAGGACACCCCCTCGGATCAGTTATCCATAGATGTCCCCTCCCTGGCACCGACTTCGGCGCAGCCTGTTTACGCGCCCGGCGGACGCCCCAGTCGACAGGCGGCCCAGATATCCTCCCAAGCTTGGCGGGATAAGATTGCCTCCGGGCAAATCTAATCATGTAAATTTTGTATATTTTCTGTTGGCGGGAATATGTCCATACTTAGTATCTAGTATGAACAGTCTCGATGTTACGTAATCTGGGTTGATGTAGCGTTACGTATCTTTCCGTAGTCTTAAGTTGAACGCTTCCGTAACCTTAGGTTGGACGTCCACGATTTGGGAAGAAAATATAATTCTGTAGTTGTATATGGGAAAATATTGTAGGATTATAATTCCCATATATTTGTGTATTACTTATTAAGATTGTTCATATGTATCTCATTGTACTATGATGGGATACATTATCCATATGCTATGCGCGTGCGCGGATAGTCACGAGGGACACAAAGTCGACGCGCTCGCTCTCACTCTCCAACCAACCTCCGTCCCCGCTACACACGCTAAGCCTTCTTCGTAATTCATATATTAGGTCTTTTTGCTTCACTATCATCTCATTCTCATATAGTCACTACATCATCATCTTTTGTTAGTTATCATGAAATGATCATGCTCTCATTTGGAAGGACCATATTACCAGTCTTGCTAAGGCAGCCTCCCAGAAGCTGGGTGTGCTCAACCGCCTTAGGGGGTTCTTTTCCCCTGCACAGCTTCTTGCTCTGTACAGGGGCATAGTGCGCCCTTGTATTGAGTATTGTTCACATGTGTGGGGAGGTTCCTCTCACACCGCTCTCCTAGACAAAGTTGAAAGGAAGGCCTTTCGTATCATTAACTCCCGTCCACTCACCAACTCTCTGCAATCTCTCTCTCTCCGCCGCAATGTTGCATCTCTCTCGCTATTCTATCGCTACTATAATAATCAGTGTTCCTCAGAGCTATCCCAGTGCACACCACCTCCTTTACGTAGGGCACGTGGTACCCGTCTTGCAACTCAATCCCACCCCTACTCTGTGCAACTCTCCAACCCAAGAGTGAAACGTTACTCTCAAACTTTCTTCTACTCAACATCTGAGCTCTGGAACTCTCTCCCAGAATCGGTCTTTCCCTCTTCCTATGACTTAAATTGCTTCAAACTCCGTGTGTCCAGGCATTTTGGCTCGAACGTCCCTTGATTTTGGCCCTGTCACTCTTTCAACTATGGGGGAGGCACTCGCTATAGGCAGTTATGCCTTTTGCCTCCCTCAATCACATAGAAAAAAATAAAAAAATAAAAATATCTAGCCTATCCTAGCCTCTTTCCATACGCTTCTTTATCCTACTAACCCACTCAAGTCAACTAGCCTATCTTCCGCCATCTTTCAATCACCAGCTGAGTTCATCATAAAAGGTAAATAAATATTCTATATGTGTTAATCTTCCAAATTAAATATATACAGACCACTTCATCTAAATTAACCATACTGACTAACATTAAACAATTTTATTCTGCTTAGAAAGGACCTCAAGGAATCAAAGAAGTTCAAAATACCTTGGAAAAGGCCTATGACAGAGTGGATAGAGAAGGTTTGTGGAAAGTACTTAGAATATACGGAGTAGATGGCAAGTTGCTGAAAGCAGTGAAGAGCATGTATGAGGGTGCAAAGGCGGCAGTATGTGTGGAGAGTGAGCAGAGCGAGTTCTTTGACCTGAATGTTGGTTTGAAACAGGGGTGTGTGATGTCCCCGTGGTTGTTTACTGTATATATGGATGGAGTCAGGAAAGAAATACTATCAAGAGCAGTGGATGTTGGTGTATCGCTGAAAAGGGAGGGAAATGAGTGGAAGCTACCTATACTGCTGTTTGCGGATGATACAGTTCTGATGAGTGATAATGAATGGGAGTTGCAGGGTCTGGTAAATGAGTTTGAAACAGTGTGCGAAAAACGGAATTTGAAGGTAAATGCGGGGAAGAGCAAGGTTATGGTCTTCGAAAGGGGTGAAGTCACAGAGTGTGAGGTGAAGCTGAACGGTCAGGCTATGGAGATCGTCAACTCTTTTAATTATCTGGGCAGTGTGTTGAGTAAAGATGGGACTATGGATGAAGAAGTGCGGGAGAGGGTACAACAGGGGAAGAGGGTTGTAGGAACGCTGAAAGCAGTAACAAGAAATAGGGTGGTCAGTATGGAAGTGAAGAAGTCCTTGCATGACAGTGTGGTAATCCCGACACTGACTTACGGAAGCGAAGCATGGACGTTTGAGAAGAAACTCAGATCAAGAGTGAGAGCAATGGAAATTAAATACTTAAGAAGTGTGTGCGGAGTTACATGGAGGGATAGACAGACTAATGAAGAAGTAAGGAGGAGGTGTGGTACTTACACTAGTTGTATTTGCGGGAGTAAGCATGCTCGTTAATTCCTGCCTCCTAAGATATGTTTGTCATACCGTGCTTTGAAACTATGCACTGATGGTGCAGACACTACATCGGCTGGCAATGTGTTCCACCCATTAATCGAGTTGGTAGGAAATCTTTTACTTTTCAGATCGGATTTACTATTAGGCACTTTCAGTCTTGAGTCGGCTACCCCCAAAATGGGGATTGGGCCTGAGCATATAGATAGATAGATAGACTTTCAGTTTGTAGCTGTGACTTCTTGTTCTCTCACCTCCATCCCTCTCTATGAAGTTTTCTTGGTCGATTTTGTCAATACCTCTAACACATTTGTATATCTGAATTTGCTGTCCTCGTTTCCTTCTCTGTTCCAGTGTAGGTAGATTCAATCTCTCGAGCCTCTCTTGATACTCCAAATTTTCCAAACCTGGGATCATCCTCGTAGCTGCTCTCTGTACCCTCTCAATTTTGTGGATATGTTTCTTCATGTGAGGGGACCACACTACAGATGCATATTCCATCCTGGGTCTTATTATAGCCGTTATTATTTGTTTCATGGTGTTTTCATTAAGATAATTGAAAGACATCCTGATATGTGCCAATAGTGCTAGTGATTCTCTCACTATCTTATTTACGTGGCTTTCCGGAGACATGTTATCCTTAAATTCTATCCCCAAGTCTTTTTCTTTTTCTGCTTTGGGAATCACTTCGTTTCCTAGTTTATAATCTTTTCTAGGTCTGTACAGTCCATCCTCCTATAACACGAGCTCCTACAACGCGATCCTCCTTCAACACGAGGGGGGGGGGTCCCGAATTACCTAAACCTCTTATAACCCGAGCCGAAAACATATAACGCGAAATGGCCTTGCCGAGTGCTTCAAATCCGGCGCCTCCTCTTACTGTGCGACCCCCCCCCCCCACCTACAGCGCGACGGCAAGAGAGCTTCGGAGCAGGGTTGACGGCAAGCTGAAACATCTCACTCAACTTACTGTTTCTTCATTCTAACTTAATTCGGTATATTTGTTTATCCAAACATGATCTTATAATTTACTTGCCTATTATTAGGAAGTAGAGTAATAAGAGCCCACAGTAACGAATATCCAATTGTTGATAATAAAATAATGTTGGACAGTACGTTTGGTTAGATGTTGTCCACGAAACAACAACAAACCCCAGCTGTGACTATGCTTGGCGGTGAATGTTATTCCGATGAAATGGAAGTTGTATAGCCTAGCCTATATATTTATTAAGGTAAAAAAACTACGGAAAAGTGGCGAAATTGAGGGGCCCAGTCCCATATAGAATTATCTCCATTTAAAGTGTTATTCCTACAACGCGAAATACCTACAACACGAGGTGAAGTGCCGCCCCTAAACTCGCGTTATAGGAGGATGGACTGTACAGTGGAGCCCCCATCCTAGCTGCTAATCGGTTCCGCAGAAATAGAGCTAGGATTGAAACAGCCAAGATCGGGGCACTGTTCTTATGGGGAAAATTCAATCGGTTCCGTGCTCATGCCAAAATTTGCGTCTTTTTCTATTTTTTGCCTACGAAAACATGTTTTATTGTACACAAATTAAATTTTATGCATTATACTGTATCATATAATACACCATAGAATAAGTTTTTAATAACTAGAAAATAAAAGGCCCAATATCTAAACAATTACCGCACTTTTTCCCAGTGTTAGGCTATGAAAACATGTTTTTTGTCTAGGCTACATCAAGTTATTGTATTTACAGGGTGTCAATCCAGAAAATATGAATTGTGTTATCATTATGGTTTATTATTTTGTTATCATTATAGCGCGGCGAAGGCGCGAGCTCTAGGGGGGTCCGGGGGCATGCCCCCCAGATTTTTTTTTTGAGAATTTAGGTGTCTAAAACAGTATTTCCTGCAATCAAAAAACAATCAAGATGGAAAATATGGATACCAAAATTGTCAATTTAGCCTAGCCTACCTTTTTTTTTTTGGGGGGGAGGGGGGGGGGGGGGGGAGAGTTTCTGTTATCATTATACAAAAAGTTCATTTGCGTTATCACTCAAAAAAACAGCGTCGTTAGGCTAGGCCTAAAAATTTTCGCATGATAGAAACAATGCCCCAATCTACAGTATTTATGGTTAGGACTGTCATTTAGCCATGTCTATATTATTATTTACAATGCATAAGATTTTGATAATTTAATTTGACTTTATATTGTCCTTGTCCCAATTTTGGTTTGTTTAGTTTGCAAGTTTTACATTTTAATTTTAATTTAGGCCTAGGCTACTTGAATAATTATTATTCAAGTAGCCTAGGCCTAAATCTTACGCATTGTAAATAATAATATAGACATGGCTAAATGACAGTCCTAACCATAAATACTGTAGATTGGGGCATTGTTTCTATCATGCAAAATTTTTTAGGCCTAGCCTAGGCCTAGGTTCTAAATTCGTCCAGCCACCCCTCAAGTACCCATTTCGCCCCAAATACATCCAATAAATACATATTATGAGGAAAAGACGTATTATGAGAAGATTACTTACCACACATATTTTATTATAAATCATTGTCATATTTAGCCTAGCCTAGGCTAACATCGTCTAGGCTAGGCAATTCAATCGCTTTCGTCCGACATGGACTGGTCTTTGCTGTGTTTTGAGCATGAAATTCCTTCATTGCTACCACCAGGCCAACCATCCCTATCACTAGATGTACTAGAGGTTATAATAAACGCGAGAGATAAGGGGTTCAGGCACAAAAAGGCTTGCAAACGGTTGTTTTGTCAACACAGATACTAGCTAAACTGCAAGCGTCTGCTTAGTGATGACGTCATACAAAGATGGCGGCATCTTGCGCATTTGACGAACGGATCTCGGATTCACTCGGATTTCGTCTCTAAACGGCAAGCTACTGGCAGATTCTTTCGTTATGTTAAAACAAAATTATTTGTTTTTGTTTGTTTTCTAGTTTTATGTCGAGTTTTTCGTTATTATTGCTATTTTTTCGGGTTTCGGCTGGGATTTTGATGCGAGGAATGAGGCTTTTGGCGCGAGAATTGAAATGGGGAATATTTGGTGTGTGGTGCGAGGATTGAATCAACGAAGACCGGTGTAGCGAGGATGGGGGCTCCACTGTACTTGCTTTTACCCATTTCTAGAGTCTTACATTTTCCTGCATTGAACTCCACATTCCATTTGATGCTCCATTCATGGAACTTTTGCAAATCTGATTGGAGTTCAAGGCAATCCTCCTGGGTTCTGATCGTTTTAAGCAGCTTAGCATCGTCCGCAAACATGCTCATGTAGCTTGTTAGTCCCTCAGGTAAGTCATTTACAAATATTAAAAACATGATTGGGGCTAGGACAGATCCTTGTGGTACTCCACTCGTAATTTGAGTCCAGTTTGACGATTTCCCCCTTACTGTTGTTCTCATCTGTCTTTCGCTAAGGTAGCTCTCCATCCATTTCAGCAGTTTGTCTCCTACTTTTCCCTCATGTTTTAATTTTCACAGCAATCTCTTGTGTGGAACTTTGTCAAATGCCTTTTTAAAGTCTAGGTAGGCACAGTCTACCCATCCTTCCCTCTGGTCCACTGTGTTTATTACTCTAGAGTAAAAACTCAACAAGTTGCTTACACATGATCTGCCTCCTCTGAATCCAAATTGTTGGTCAGTAATTAATCTTTTGGTGTGGAGGTAGATGTGCTGGAAAGTGTGAAAAGGAACAACTTGAGATGGTTCGGCCATATGGAACGTATGGAAAGCGAGAGAATGACTAAGAGGGTGTACGAGAGGAGGTGGAGGGACAGAGAGGGAGAGGTAGACCGAAGGAGAGGTGGAAGGATGGAGTAAGGAAGTATATAAACGAGGGCGGTGCTGGTTGGGGGGAGGGGCGTCGACTGACTGAGGACAGAGGCGCATGGGGGCGGTTCATTCGTGGCCACCCCTTCGGGGATCACGGCGTCAGGCAATAGATAAATAGATAGAATTAATTCTGACTCCCTATATGTCCTTCTTAAAGTTAAAGGTGGTGGGGCATGCGAAATTAAAATTAATTTATAATGTATTTAAC
The DNA here is from genome assembly GCA_032716605.1 of Paralithodes platypus. NCBI lineage: Eukaryota > Metazoa > Arthropoda > Malacostraca > Decapoda > Lithodidae > Paralithodes > Paralithodes platypus. Next base: position 60,376,396 of record CM064581.1, on the reverse strand, counting down.
CCCTTACGAGCAGCCTAGGTGGTCTATTTGACCGTACCGCCCAGCGGGTTTTTTTTTTACCCTAAATAGGGTTGTTTACGTGATAATTTTCATGCCTAAATAAGACCCAGAGTGTAAAACAAGTATCTATCCCTGAAAGGGCGTAAACAGAGCTTTCCAATGACACCTGAACCATCCTTGTACGACCACTGGTTCTCTTGCAACGATCGTGCAACACGAGTGCAAAAACCCTGTAATTAGGTAATTTCCCTACATAATTCCCTGTGTAGCGAGTGTGAGAGGGGAGGGAAGGGTGGGATTCACTTCAGTTGGTCCACTGCGGTGGTGGTGAGCGGTCATACAGTTGCTAGGCTCCTTACACCGCTCAGCTCTCTCTCTCAGCAACATTACGTGCTGAAAATGGCGCACGACATAAGTTGTGAACCGCCACTTAGTCCAAATTTATTTCACACGACATAAGTTGCGCACTGACAGTTAAGGGTTAAAGAGATGTTTAGCTCTCCAGTAATCAACCTGACTACTCCTTTGTCAAAACTAATCTTCAATATTAGAGAACAAATCAAAAATAGATATTGAATTGCGACCCCTTGCAACTAGTACTCACGTGAGGATGTGACGTAGGCCCAGGCAAACATTTGGGAAGTAAACATCAGCAAGTATAGCAAAAATGGTGAATAGGTGTGCTGTTTTCGGGTGTAGCAACATCCCTGGACCAAAATATAGCACTACACAAGTTTCCAAATGATCCATACCATTGTACCAAATGGATGAAGTTTATACAAAGAACCAGGGTGTGGGAGGCAAAGCCCAAAACAAGCTTCATATGCAATGGACATTTTCGTGATGAATGCTTTGACAATAAAGTGCGGTGGAGTATGGGTATGGCTAGATGCACCCGCTGATTGCCTATACGGACTGGGGTCTTGTCACGCCCAGTGCCAGGTCCGTATATATACGGACTCGCCAAAAAAATATCGTAGCAGCGAAACGACTGCACCTATAGCTTTCATATTTCTACCACATGTACCTTACCCTTCTGGCTTCTTGCTACCACCACCACAACCCCCTCCCCCAATCCACTCGCCGACCATGGGTCGCCGCATCAGGCCATCACAAAGGAAAAAAAAGGAAAATATGTGGCGGCGAAACGACTGCACCAATTGGTTCCATATTTGTGTGACAAGTCCCCTACCCTTCTGTCTTCCCCCCACCACAACCCCAACTTCCTCCCACCACCACACTTCCAGCCTATCCGTAGATCATCACATAAAAAAATTAAAATCCGTGGTGGCGAAACTACCTCACCAATCGGCTCCATATTTGTAACACAGTTAATTACCCTTCTACCTTCCTCCCACCATCCCCCAAACCACCCTCCCACCCATACGTGCTTGCCAATTTCAGGAGTCAGGAGAGTGGATAATATGGGCTAACTTAAGCCTAGCCCAAATTATACAGTCAGCGTCGATGGATATAGGCCTAACCTAGGCTAAAGAAATTTATTGGCTGAAATTCAACTACAGTACTAGCAACTAGGCTAAAAAAAAAAAAAAAAAAAAAAAAAAAAACAGTGAGTGGCGCAAACATTGTTGGGAAGGATATGTAGTGACCAGGCGTACGGATACGGCCATCATGTTTACATAAGTCGATCGCCGCGGTTAAGTTCCCGTCTATTTTTACGGCGATTTTTTCTGTTATTTGCACCCTGTTGGCAATGTATATGATGATGACAATAAGTCATGGAGGCGTGAGGGGCGGGCTTTCATTATTGTATCCAAATGCAGTCAAAATAGACTGGGACATGATCACTAGCGTCCGCCACGGCTCCGAGTAGTGTAAACAAGGCGGGCGGTAATCACAGCTGCTTCTCCCTCCTCTCCTGCTGCTGGATCTCGTCCTACAGGTTCATACATATAAGCCTGGACACCACCAATATTCATCACTTGAGGTTCTTCGCCATAATCACGGTTATCAGCCTCAGTATTGGCAAACGAATCGGAACTACTGTCACTATCCTCCATTTCCACCTGTCAGAAGAGCTTGTTGTGTTGCTGGGCATACGCCATCAGAGCGCTTAAACTCCGAATCCAGAAAGTGTCACCCATATCCTATTTTGGCCATTATATAAATAATTAAGCCATTGTAGCAGAAAATATTGCACCAAAAGCTATAGTGCACACTGCCGGTAATGATTGTGGAGGAAAATAATAGCATGCACACCCACCTTTAATAATAGCATGCACACCCACCTTTAATAATAGCATGCACACCCACCTTTAATAATAGCATGCACACCCACCTTTAATAATAGGATGCACACCCACCTTTAATAATAGCATGCACACCCACCTTTAATAATAGCATGCACACCCACCTTTAATAATAGCATGCACACCCACCTTTAATAATAGCATGCACACCCACCTTTAATAATAGCATGCACACCCACCTTTAATAATATTGTGTAATAATAGCCAGAGAAGGAAGAAAGATGTCATCATACTAAATAGGTTAATGGCCCCTCCTTTTCACTTCATAAGAAATTGCAAAAAAAAAAAAAAAACAGTGATATTTCATACATTCTAAATAAAGAACCTATGTTCCCTAATTTCCTTAGTCACCCTGTTATGACAAAATGTTTTGACCCAAGTAATTATAATTATTATGGTTTTCCAACTTCTCTAGCTATAAAATTACCTATTATTTAAAAATAACAACTACCTCTTGACAGTATATAGAACAAAGAGGTACAGAATACAAATTAATACATAAAAAGAACCACATGTTACCTTCAAATGTGTAAGGTATTTCCTTTTTGGCTGCCTCCATCATTTTTATCTTCTTGGGGTCTTTAACTTTCTTGGAGGCATTTCTTACTTGTGGTACATCTTCCCGTTCCTCCTCACTCTCACTATCTTCCAGTATGTCTGAGTGTCTGTCATCATCATCATCAAAGCTGGCATCATCTTCCTCCTGCGTTTCATTATTATTGTCCTCTTCCTCCTCTTCTACTGAAAAGATAAAACATTAATGAAGACGGAAAAATAGTGACAGGTTCATAATTTTGATTGTCAAAACCTGTTAATGGGAACCTTACAGGTGCCCAGTAGCTGATCAGTCAATGGGCAGCCCTAGCAGCATCTAGAAACAGGTCAAAACTACCACAGTGCAGTCCGTTCTCCACTTCGTGTCTTTTTAGTTTGCGAGCTCCACTGGGAAAATAATACTTAAAAAAATACTCTTACTGCGAATGTACTCTATTTATTAGTGGCTCCTCCATCATTGACGATTATGCCTATTACATAAGGCACCCTCTTCAAACACTCATTTACCGTAGTTTGAATCTACCGCGTAGAGCATAAAAAATTGAGGAGCTTTCATCATGAGCGCACGCAACCTCACTCATGGTTCGTCATTATGAAATTGGGTACTCACTACGAAAAAACTTCGTAAAAATAACAAATAAAAAGAAAATAAGAATAACTATTCATAAGCTTTCCATAACTTCGTGGATGTACTTGTGTGGATCTTTAACCAGACGCTGACTTCAGGCGTCATTCTTCCTTCTCTGCTCTGCGCTCAACCTGCCCTGACGTGTCTCCCCACGCTCCGCTCGTTCCGCATTTGCTGCGTCCCTAGTGAGTTTTTTCTCATTTGTTTACTCTGGGATGTATCGAGTAAGGTTAGGATATGCGTAGTAGGGGTGTCATGGGCGGGCTGCCCGCAGTTCAGTGTATTTTGGGTCGTGTGTTTGGGACGCCTATTTCGGGCGTACCCTCGTGGTCCCGGGGTGGACGCGTGAAACGTTTTCGCGGTTTAGCTAGCCTAGTTATTTAGTTGGCTTTAACTACGCGTGATTAGGCTTCTTTTTATCTTTCTGATGAAGTTGCCTTATTTGTTTGTTTTCCGACGTTCCTAGCGTATTTTTCTTCACTTAGTGAAGTTTTTTCTAGGTCCCGTGTCAGTGGTTCCCTCTCCCGGGTATATTTCTTCGAGGTGTGTTGGCTGTTGTTCCTGTTGTGATAATATTCAGTACTTTTTGTTTTATTACCACATGTTTAAGCGATACTCCGTCTGCTTAGGCCTAGCCAGCCTCTCGTAGCTTTTTTACATGTACAAGTGTTATTGATTTATTGTATACATATGTACTACTGTGTCATGTGTGTTCTGGATAAGTTGTGTATTGGCTTATTCCAGGCACTATTTGTGTACCTCCGATTGCTTCTGGTTGGTGTGGGTTACCGTTTCCGGCGAGTTTTCTCGATTGCTCCGTGAAAACCCGGCTGGTTCTCAGATTGCGTCTGGTGGGTGTGGGTTGCCTTTTCCGGCGGGTTTTCTCGATTGCACCGAGAAAATCCGGCTGGTTGCCGAGTTTTAATCACGCGTGGTTAAAATAGGTTAGTTTCCCCCGGCGAGTGGTGGCTTGAGGGCTCTCCAGAACTGCGTCTCTGTAGTGGGGCCTGTGTTCAGGCTTACTATGTGTTTCCCGGCGGAAGCTCTTTACCCGGTTCAACTAGGGGTTCATGCGGACACCTGTTGACGATAGTTTTTCCCGGTTTTGCAAAGCCGTTGAAAAACTGGGCTGTGTTGTTTGAGTAGTCTTTCCACCCCGGCGATCTTTTGCAAAGAAGTGGGGATAGGAACAATTGGGGTTAACTTTTCTATTATTTTTCACCCGGCGGTTGAACCTCGGGAGGGTGGGAATCACGGATTTGCAATTCGGTAGGATTAGCCTAACAATTGAGGGATACATTTAGGTATCAAGACATTCAACTCACGGCGATCTAATGATTAAGATGGGCTTAACCTGGCTAACTGCGTTATAATAAGGAGGCCGGCGTCTTAATATGGGTTCCCGGTGAACGTTATATCACAGGGAAGACTGCGTCACTTATAAAGAACTGCTCATCTTTATATCATGTCTGAGGATATTCTTAAATCTTTTGGACACGTAAAGTTATTTACAAATCTTTACATACGAACCTACAGGGTAACGAGAGGTAATGGTGGGGTATTACGTCTCGTTGCCCGGCGGTTCATTAACACTTGTGTTAGAACATTTTGGGGTAACCTTATGAGCATTAACCCTCCAACCCCGGCTAGGGTAGATCGTGACTGTACTCTGTGTCCGGGGGTTTTGAGGAATTTTGGTCCATGTTGATTCACCTGTTACTCCTGAAATACATGACACAAAGTTATAAAAAAAAAAAAAAAATGTTGCACAAACCTTCATGTGTAGAATGCCGTTGAGTAGAGGTCTCTAGCCCAAGTGATTGCATAATGGCGAGCGCGGGAAGTGGAGTGATTTTTATGCGGGAAAATCTTCCCGCGTTCGGATGCGTCGCCTTGGCCCAGGCCCCGGCTTGGCTAACCTACTGCGCACTTAGCCACTCGTCGCGCCAGAGTTTTTACCTCCCGGAGGCGATTTTATTTATTGATAGTGATGTTATTATAGTTATTTGGAGTCCAATTATATAAAATATGTGTATTAGGCTATCATTGTCAATAATATTTCACATTTTCACTCGATACCGTAGTTTTTATGAGTAATTGAGGCTGGTTATTGTTATATTAGGCAGTGATTATTCGTTATCACAGGTGTTTATTATACTTTGGCCATCTAATATTAGTTCGTGTGTCACTTTCACTTTGGTAAATATGCTTGAGAGAGTGTCACTGATAATGCTCATTTTCACTTGATACGGTACATTTTATTAGTAATTGAGGTAGGTTATTGTTATATTAGGCAGTGATTATTCGTTATCACAGGTGTTTATTATACTTTGGCCATCTAATATTACTTCGTGTGTCACTTTCACTTTGGTAAATATGCTTGAGAGAGTGTCACTGTCACTGATAATGCTCATTTTCACTTGATACGGTACATTTTATTAGTAATTGAGGTAGGTTATTGTTATATTAGGCAGTGATTATTCGTTATCACAGGTGTTTATTATACTTTGGCCATCTAATATTACTTCGTGTGTCACTTTCACTTTGGTAAATATGCTTGAGAGAGTGTCACTGTCACTGATAATGCTCATTTTCACTTGATACGGTACATTTTATTAGTAATTGAGGTAGGTTATTGTTATATTAGGCAGTGATTATTCGTTATCACAGGTGTTTATTATACTTTGGCCATCTAATATTACTTCGTGTGTCACTTTCACTTTGGTAAATATGCTTGAGAGAGTGTCACTGTCACTGATAATGCTCATTTTCACTTGATACGGTACATTTTATTAGTAATTGAGGTAGGTTATTGTTGTTGTTGTTGGGTATTGTTTGTAGGTTATTGTTATATTAGGTACTGATTATTCGTTATCACAGGTGTTTATTATACTTTGGCCATCTAATATTATGTCATGTGTCACTTTCACTTAGTTATATGCTTTGTAAACGTTTTATATACAATTTATTGTGTCTTTTTTCACTTATTTATATATGTTTTCATAATACATGACTTTTTTATCACAATACATTGTTTTATTTCCACTTGTTGCCTATATACATACATATTGTCAGTCTTTGGTACTTTCACTATGATTATTAGTTAGTACTCCTGCTTGGTGTGGTATTCAGCAAAGCACGGTATAGCACATAGTGACAGCTGGCACTCCACACACTGCATGGTGGTCTTTTTCTGCTTCCTCGGCCTCACCTGGCTGTTCCAGCAGACATGGCACCGCCTTCTGCTAATGGTGACTCCATCTCGTTCCAGAGGCAGGTAACCGAGCTTGTGCACATTTAGATACTGTGCACACTGCATACGGTCCTGAACGGGGCGCCCAGGTTGTGCCACTGCCCTCTGTGGCGTAGCATACCTGTCCAGGAGCTCCACCAACACCTGTTTTTGGAACCTCCGCAGGCTACTGAACTTCCTGGGTGTGCGCGGATTCCGAAGCCTGTAGATATTGTAGGCATTCAGCATTGACATGTCCACCATGTGCAGAAAGAACTTTTTGTACCATCTGCACGAGGTACGCAGACAGTCGATGAAGCCTATCTGCATGTCGGACTTGTCCACCAGCCTCATATTTATGTTGTAGTCCATTACAGCATCGGGCTTGGTCACCCTGACTTGGGTGCGGCGATCCACCTTGCCAGTCTCAACCATTTCCCCCTTGTGGACGGTGCTCAGGAGGTTGACCTTCCGCTGGTCGTGCCAGTGAATAGCCAGAATGGGTCCCGACTTCTTTTTGAAGACATCGCCTTTCTTGGTTTTAGGAGGGAAAGTTGGCATGCCCTTCCTTTTCGCTCTAACTGTGCCTACAGTCCCCGTCTTGCGCTGATGGAGGTACTTTGAGAGAGTGGGGGACGTGTAGTAGTTGTCCGTGTAGAGGACGTGATTCTTCTGGAAGTACCGGTTCATCATGGCTTGAACCACTGCTCCGCCAAAGCCAATGAGGGGGTCTATTTCCACGTCCCCTTCCTTCCCGCTGTAGACCAGGAAGTCCAGGACATAACCAGTTTGGCAATCGCACAGCACAAAGAACTTTATACCAAAGCGATGTCTCTTTGAGGGGATGTACTGCCTGAAGCTCAGCTTTCCCCGGAACAGCACAAGAGACTCGTCAATACAGACGTTGCAGAAGGGCGTGAAGTATGACGTGAAACGTTCTCGCATCATCTCGTACAACGTCCTAATCTTCCACAGCTTGTCAGAGAGATGCATGTCGGTGTTGGTGACAAGATGGAGCGCTCCGAGGATGTCGAGGTACCGGTCCCGAGAGATGTATTTCCCGAAGGCAGGGGTGGATATCAGATCTTTGGTGATCCAATAGTCAGCCAACCTGTGCTTCTTTACATGAGGCATTAGCATGGTGATTGCCAGGAACACCATGAACTCGGGATGAGTCACTGGGGTCCACCGCTTCATGTGGCCCTTGGTCACCTTGCCAAAAAAGTTCACCTGGATTTGGTGGTGCTTGTTTGTCTCTTCTATGACAAACTCAGTAACCTCCTTATCAAAAAATGCCTCAAAAAGCTCATGTGGTGGAGCATTGGGGCCTGCGGGAAAACTTGGGGTAACTCCTGAACCCTCCTGTACCTCATCAAAAGGGGTAACATCAGGGTCATTCACTTCATCAGCAGCCACATCCTGCCAGTTGAAAATATAAAATGGGTCCTGCTGGCAACGCTTACGAGGAGCTGCAGCTGGGGCAGCACGCCCACGAACTTTGGCGGCGCGCACCCTAGGGCGGCCAGGAGCGCGACGGCGCCCAGGCCCAGCCCGGCGGCCAGGGCGGCCAGGAGCACGACGGCCCTGGGCAAAGCGTCTGGGTTGAGGGTCGTCGATGTCCATAAAGTCATCGTCGTTGTCGTCAGAGCCGTCATCCTGCCCTGACGGTGGACCCAGGTAATCATGGCCAGAGTCATCTGTGAGGTGCCCTTCATCTTCAGACCCCCCCTCATAATCTCGCGGGGAACGAATGATGCGTGGGCGGCGTGTAGGTCGGCGAGGTGGGGAAGGAGTGGCAGGTGAGGCTCTGTCATCTTCATGCAGAGGTTCGGGGCTCCTTGGCCTACGACGATTCGTAGACAGCACTGGTTCAGTGTCTGTAGGTGCAGGTATGGATGCGAGGTCAAAAACATCGTCAGGAACCTCTGTTGTAGGCTGGAGAGGTGGGGTGGACCCTGGGGAAACTTGCGGGGGCGTATGGCTGGGACCGGCAGGGGTGGAAGCCGCGGGAGCCTCGAACAAAGAGCGCCTACTTGTAGCTCCTTTTTTCACATATTTTCTCCCTTTTCCCTTTTCTGTAGTAGTATGTCTCCTCTCGGGGGAAATAGGGGGTAAATAGGCCGAAAGTGGGGGGTCCTCAACCCTAGGCAGTGCTGGTGGTGGTGGGGAAGAATGGCGGGCGCCTGGGGCAACTTGGGTGGCGTGGGTAGATAAGGAAGACAATGGCGGGTCAACCTCACCCTCACGCTCAGCCTCACTGGCACCCTCACGCACTGCTCCCTCACCAAGTTTTAGGGCCTCTTTCCTGGCTGCCGCGGCCGCCTTTTCAAGAACTTGCTTCTTATAAAAGCGTATCTTGAATGGGGATTTAGCTGGCGAAGGGCTAGGTGTCGTGTCACTCAACCTAAACTTGGCAGTCGACCTAGTGCTGTCCCATTCGCTCACTCTCACTACACTCTCATCACCTTGCACAACTATATCACGTTCAGTACTATCATCACTTTCATCGTCATCGTCAAATCCAACAAATTGCGCGTCTCTTTCATGAATTTCGTCTAGATCGTCTAAATTTTCACTATAGTGAGACTGATAAGACTCGGAGCTATCACTGCCCAAGTCATCAACACTATTTTGTCCTTCACCACGTTCATAACTCCTCAAAGCTATTTCAATACCTCCGGGAGTCAACGCATCTTGTACGTGCCTTTGCGTTAGGGCGCGACGAACATGGGCAGGCGTCAAAGGGAGCAGGGAATCGGACACAGGGGAATCACTTTTTGGGCTAGTATCCATGTTGGCGGCAGGGTAGAGACTGTTTTGGTGGCGTACATGGTGTCTGGTGGCGTCACCTAGCGACCACGGAACGAAATTTTTACGCGCGCCATTCGAAAGCACATACGCAAGCAATGGTACAATGTTGTACCACCCGGGTTCCTCGGGTCAAAACATAATGGTACACACGTGTACCACCCGGGGTTGAAGGGTTAATTCCTGGAAATTTTCTTTTTTCCAGGGCGGAGTTCCGGCGGGTCCACAGAGGACCAGGAGAGGCCCGGGGGGGAGTTAGCTTTTAACCAGTCTCTGCCATGGCTGCTCTAGCCCCTGTTTTTGCTCTTTGCTCAACACCCTCATGTTCCGGAATCCCTATTTTTGCGCACACTCTGTGCATTCGTTGTGTCAAATGCTTAGACCGATCAAGGGGTTTGTGGGTCACAAAGAATTGTACCTTTTGTAGTCAGCTGGGTATTAAAGTATTACAGCACGACAATCTGGCCGCGGCAGTTGCATTACGTGAGGTCAGACTACTACAGTCTTACTATTTATGCGACTGCAGTGGCTCATAAAGCATTGCAGTGTGATAACGTAATTCTGTGGGACCGTTTGTTGGTTCAGTACCCCCCAATTAAACGTCCTCCTTCCCGAAGAAAAGTCACTAAGCCGGCAGAGGCTGGGCTGGTTAAAGAGCTTCTTGCCTCCCCCGGCACATCTAAAAGACCGCGAGAGCCGTCTCCCCCGGTGACAACTTCGGAATCAAGATCTAGGTCCAGGTCACGGTCTCCTCTCAGAAAGCAGACACATAGTCACTCGACTTCACCTTCGCGGAAGAAGAGCAAGACAGACAAGACCAAGGACAGTTCTAGTGATACATCAAAGTCGAGGCGGAGTCACAAGTCTTCTAACAAAGAGTCTCATGTACGAAAGTCCTCCCGGCGTTCGCCGGAGCCTCGAACCTCGCTTTCTGCCTCTACTCCCGACATGTCTCAAGTCCAATCTGACAGGTCGGAAGTGGAGTCAGAGACTGTGGTCAGGGATATTCCGGCAGACATCTATCTATCTATCTATTGCCGGATGCCTTACTCTCCTTACGAGGGTGGCCATACACAGAATGCCCCCAAGCGGACCTATTCCCTGTGAGAGGGACAACCCGAGCCAGTTTAGTGAAGGACTTACAGGATTGACCACTCAATTTAGGATCCGTCCGACTCCGAGGCCCTCTGTGTATCTTGTTACCCAAATAATATTCTCACTTTAGATTTAGAGGGTTCTCCCGGCAGTGATAACCCGCTAGAGGAATCGAGTGAGGACTCAGTCATTGGGGTGGGGCCTGGCTCACAAGTAAGTTCCGACCAAGGCCGGGGAGTTTGGAGGTACTCCCAGCCATGGCGGGACAGCTCTCTGCCGTCTCGGGCAACTCAGGTAGAGCTGAAGTCCACCGGGACGCGGAGACACCGTCTTCCATCCCTGCCTTAACATGGCAAGGGGCCCCAGCCTCGGCGGGATCCTCTCAGGAGGGACCGGAGGCAGGGGATGATGGGTCTATTATTTCTGAGGTGGGTAATGTAGATAACTCTCAGAATAGGGATATTTCCCCTAATAGTTCTTCATCTGCTCAATTTGTCACGGCGGATGAGATTGATGGGTTATTAGCGAGTGCTTTAACTAAGTTTTTTGGCCAGCAACCGGAGCCTCCTATGGTTGGTCTGGGAGCTCCTACGCCAACATCGACTGTCCGACCTCTGGCTACTTCCGTTACTTTGACACAAACTCCGCTCACTCCCCTTGTATCACCTACTATTGTTACTAGGCCAACTTCGGCGGCACTAACTACTTCCAATGTGCGAGTAGTAGCAGACGTAAATCCTCCCCCATTAGACAAAGCCCCGATCAGAAAAGGGGCTATGCCTCTCGTATACGGGCCAGACGATTCGTGGGTATCACTGGTACCAACAAAGCCAGAGGCAGCACAGTCCACTATGTCAGGGGAGCTTCCGGTACCACGAGAGTGGGTAATCCAAGGAAATAAATCTAGGAAGTTAAGGGCTCTAGATATGCTGGGAAATGTACTTGATGTTAGTATTAAGGCCATCCCCAACTATTATCATCATGATTATTTTGTATATTCTTCTACACCTGCCCTACCCCCTGCGTCAGCTTCAAAACTGTTTTCGAACTGGACAAAACATGATGGGTTCAATGATATCAAAGCGCTGTCAGCTCTAACCCCTGAGTTGGGATTAAAGACATTTACTGACTCAGCCGCGCATCCAGTTTTGAAGGTGGAGCAATTAGGTCCGGGACCTTGGGTGGACTGGGAAGTAGAGGCGCAAAACATTGCAACCATATTCACTTCTAAAGCTTCACACCAAATTCCACAAGAAAGCCATTCTTGGTTCTCTCTCCCAGTATACTCTGCCGGCGGAGTTCCCTCGGCTCTCTTTGCCTTTTTAGCTGCCCCTAAAATTAATCTATGCGAGCTTAAAGATCCGTTCTCTACACCTTCCACTGCTCACCTAGACCGGGAGTTTAGGCTACGGGGTAAGGCGTACAGACTATTTTCTCAGTATATTGTTACGCAACAAGTAGCAAAATCTATGCTAAGATCTGCTCAGGCTATAGCAGACACAGAAGTTCGAAAGGCAATCGAAATATCTAGACGCTTACTTCTCCAAACTTCTATTCAGTCACTAGGAGATATACGCACGGCCTTGTTAGAGGCGGTGCGGGCAAGACAAGATCTAAGGATGTCTCTAGTCCGAAAGCTCCCGGATAGGATTGCTAATCAAGTAGTAATGTCCCCAGTTCTAACTGCCTCTTTAATGTCCCCGGAGGTGTGGAAGACGGTGTTTAACATGGCTCAGGCCTTGAAGCACAGTCCCGCCCCGTCTCAGAAACTTGCTTTCACTTTTACCAAGCCCAAACCAGTCGCTAAAGCTCAGTCTGGTGGGGCGAAATCCTTTCATTTGCCTAAATCCTCTTCCACCCAAGGTCAGTACAGATACAAGCAAGGAAAGTCTTCAGGTACCCATAAAGGACAGAGGTATCAAAGGCCGGGTCAGGGCCTGTCTCCAGCCAAACCCGGCCAGTCGTCTAAACTTCCACCACCACCACCACCAAAAAACTAAGGTCTCCCTCACTCCCAGCGCCGATCTCCCGGCGAGTGGATCAGGGGGTAGTCCAGCCGGCGAACCCTTGTCTGCTAACTGGGTCGTTCCGGGCGAATCATCGCGCATGGCCTTTAAACACATGGGCGCGGATGGTGGCACGCAAAGGCATCACCTGGCAGTGGCTCCGGCGACCTCGCTTACGTCAGCCGACAAAGGCAAAATTTTTGTTTCATTAGAGGTGGAGTCACTGATCCAAGAGATGGTGGCCAAGAATGTTATCATCCCGGTCCCCCAAAATTACCCAGTTTTTACATCCAAACTTTTTCTGGTACCCAAACAGGACAGTGTTCAGATGAGGCCGGTCGTAGACCTATCTTATCTGAACCTCCATATTCACAACGTGTCCTTCCGGATACTGACAGTGAATCAGATCAGGCTAACACTTCCGCCGGAAGGGTGGATGTGTTCTTTAGACCTGACGGACGCGTATTGGCACGTCCCGGTAAACGACGGTTTCAACGTTTTCTAGCGTTAAGAATCATGCATCAGACTTATGTCTTTCAGAGGATGCCGTTCGGTTTAAACCTAGCACCTCGCATATTCACAAAATTAGTCCGGCAAGCCCTGATGCCCTTGTTGCAACAAGGGATCAGGATTTTGTGGTATCTAGACGACTGGCTGGTGGTGGCGGAGACGGAACAATTATGCATAAGTCATGTCAACATAACATTAACTCATGTAAAAACTCTAGGATTCAAGGTAAACCTGGTAAAGTCAAACCTTGTTCCCTCAAGAGTGGTTCAGTGGATAGGGCTGGTCTGGGACACAGCTGCTCTCACTCTGAGTCAGAGTGTGGACAATCGGAACAGGTTTCGCAAGAAACTGTTTCTGTTTCTTCACAGTCTGACTACGACACGGAGAGTCTGGGAATCTCTGGTCGGCTCTCTCAACTGGATTCAACTAACTGTAAAGTTGGGCCGGTTGAAAGTAAAACGTTTAATTTTGGAGGGCAACACATTTTTTCCACTATTGCCGGCGGAAACATTATGGCCCATCCCAAAATTAATACACACCTTACTAGCGGTCTGGGCGAAGAGGGAAACATTGCACTCAGTCATGTCTTGGACCTCTCCTCCGCCGACGGTATGGGTGGACACGGATGCGTCAGGCACGATAGGTTGGGGCTTTCAGTCAAACCAAGGGCACCAGGGTCAAGGGCTCTGGTCCCATTCAGAATCCTCCCACATAAATGTCAAAGAGTTACTAGTCCCCTTGTATTTCCTTCAGGCTCACGGCTTTTCTTTGCGGGCAAATCGGTGGCCTTCAGGATGGACAATCTGAATGCGGTTCACTGCGTTCAGAAACAGGGGTCAACGCGATCTCGGAGGTTGCTAAACGTGTCAGAAAAGATTTTTGTACTAGCCGACAAGCTGGACATTCAGCTTCACGCTTCTTATCTCCCCGGCGTAGCGAACGTCTGGGCAGACGCTCTATCTCGGAGACAGAGCACAACAGTAGAATGGGCGCTCAAGTAAAACATTTTCGACCTAATGATTGCTAAGCCTTACCGTCCACAAGTGGATCTATTTGCGTCCGAGGAGACTCACAAACTCCCGCTGTACCTAACCCGCCGGACAACCACGCCGGCGGGAGGACCCGACGCACTGGTGACGGACTGGAACATGTGGAGTTCCATTTATCTGTTTCCGCCGCCAGACGCTTCTCTAATGTGCCAAGTAGTAAACAAACTACAGGATTATCGGGGCGTCGTCTCATTAATCGCGCCCCTGTGGCCGGCGCAGGCGTGGTACCAGCAATTAAAGACGTGGTGCCCGAACCCGGTGTCGCTCCCGGTCGGGTATTTCCACTCAGACACGATTGGCAACCTAGAGACCTCGCTGAATTTTGCATTATGGACATTCAGGAGGCCAAATGGCTAGCTCCGTATGGTAGAACCGTGACCGACAAATTCATGAATCAATACACACAATCTACTAGGAGACAGTATCATTCGCATTGGCAGTCTTTTACTTCTTGGATACTCAGAACAGAACAATCCATGCCTTCGGTGGCTTTGGTTTTTAATTATTTAAACTATCTGTTTGAGCAGAAACAGCTATCAGTAGTAATGTTAAAGAATCACTTAACAGCAATTAGGGTGCCATTCCTGGACCTTACGGGTCTAACCATACCACTAGCGGAGGAAACAGGCTTCATGAGGGCATGTTTTAAGCTCCGCCCACCTCCCCGTCAGCTCATGCCTACCTGGTCTCTGGACAAAGCGTTGTCATTACTTCATTCCCGGCGGTACCAAAATAATGCAGATTTTGACTTACTTTTAAAAAGGGCAGTATTCCTTATGGCTTTAGCTACCGGGAACAGGGTGTCTGAGCTGGCGGCGATGAGCAACACACCTAATTGCATCAGGTTTGGTAGGCTCAATGATTGTATTCATATTGCTCCTTCCCCAGGGTTCATCGCCAAGAATGAACACAGTGATCACATGTTTTCAGAGTTCACAGTGCCGGCATTGAAAAGGGGAAAGGTGCACCATAATTTATGTCCAGTGCAAGCGCTTACCAAATATTTAAAGGTCGCACCTAGGAATCAACAAGGTGCTTTATGGGTATCTAGTACGGGTAAACGCGTTATGAAGCATAAACTAGCTTCTCTCTTAGTTAACGTCATTCAGTAAAGTAATCCCGGCGTTGTGGGTAGAGCTCACGATTTACGCAAATGGGCGACCTCTTTACGTTTCCTTAAGAATTTTTCTGTTGAGGACATAGCAGCCACGCACCTCTGGTCCTCTAATCATACTTTTTTGACTCGATACCTTTCAGTAGCTTTGGACAGGCCTTCCATGCCATGTATAGCTTTACGGCAGAGGGTCTAGGTGGCCTCTGGGTCACTTAATATTTAGATGAGGAAAAGAGAGGGGGGGGGGGGGGGGGGGGGGGGGGCAGTCAGTGTAACATAGGACACCCTAGACCCCGCCGGAGGACGTGTGCGAAGCTTACGAGCTGTGATACAGGGTGTAGGTGCTGTGATTTTAAAGAATTTTCTGTAGTATTCATTACAGGAAATTGTGATAACGTCCAATCATAGTTCAAAGACAATGCTTGTTGTAATTAGTTTTGGCTGTGAAGCAATATAATTTTGAGTAAATCTTAGTAGTTGCGGCCGCAGTTCGTATGGGTAATGTAAGTACCTCTTTACGGTATATTTTTCAAATTATATCCAAGAGTTAATGGGGTTTATATGTGCACATGTAAATTTTGATGTTTTTTGTTTTTCACCACTTACTTTAAGTGGGGTGCCTTCTTAACTACCAGCTCTGTGTACAGTGTCTCGGAGTTAACTTCTTTTTGTCCAAGCAGGCTTCTTCGAAGCACGCTCCTGCTTGTCACCTTTTTGTATATTTTTATGCTGTATAAAGTATTATGCACACAAATATATCTTTTTTACAAAGTATGAATACTATGTGGTTGTTTGATTATCTGCTTTTGCTAGAGTTATGATATGACTACGAATGTCCCCCTCCAGTCTTAGATATCAGGCATAATCGTCAATGATGGAGGGGCCACTAATAAATTATAGGTTTGACTCCTGTAAGGAGATAAAGAAAACCTAATATTTAGTAGTGGCCCCATAATCATTGACGACTGGGGCCCTCCCGACCATCCCCTTCCCATTCGTTGATGTATTAAGGATTTTGGTTTACTTGATATGTCAGTGAAGGAAGAATGATGCCTGAAGTCAGCGTCTGGTTAAAGATTCACACAAGTACAGTACATCCACGAAGTTATGGAAAGCTTATGAATAGTTATTCTTATTTTATTTTTATTTTTTATTTTTTACGAAGTTTTATCGTAGTGAGTACCCAATTTCATAATGACGAACCATGAGTGAGGTTGCGTGCGCTCATGATGAAGGCTCCTCAAGTTTTTATGCTCTGCGCGGTAGATTCAAACTACGGTAAATGAGTGTTTGAAGAGGGTGCCTTATGTAATAGGCATAATCGTCAATGATGACGGGGTCACTACTAAATATTAGGTTTTCTTTATCTCCTTACAGGAGTCAAACCTATAATTTTTGTGAAAACGGCCGTGCGGAAGTGAGCCCAAAACAACATTTTCTTTACTATGCAACGATATGGGGGACATCGCTTTCTGATGTTCAAAGTACGCTATACTGTTTGACCAATCGTAAAACAGATGCGCACCGTATCATTTATTCTACATATGTCTATTTTACCCAGCTATCTCCTTCATTAACACCTTGAGATGCACAATTAACAATTATTTAATTAAATCAGGTCTCTTTGTTTTATTAGGCTCCCAACGGATGGCGCGCAAAGAACAGCTCAGTACAGCGTGTACTGTAATGAGTTATAGAGTACTGTACATGACAAAGAAAAGCCCATACTACAATAGGAATGCATTAACTCTCGCCGAACGGCCATTTAAACCTTCCCGCGAACGCTGGATCCGGATGAATCGTCAAAAACTCAGGATTTTGGTGCGCTTATAAATACGCAAAAAAAAACCTAATCTAGGTTCTATACTGTTTATATATATATCCAGAGGCAGTACAGTACTCATTGTTATCTTACGATGGGTAAAGACTAAGTGGTTCAGTTTTTATTGTGAAAATAAGTACTGTAGGTCAGTTATGGCCGCCACAAGCCTAGAACCGTGTAAACTCCCAAGTTTTGTAATTCACAGATACTCATATCTCTGCAAATAAACGGCCTAACCTAGTTTATATACATACCAGAGGCAGTATTCAGTGTTATCTTGTGATGGGTGAAGACTAGAACACTGTACATTAAGTGGTTATTGTTGATATACTGTAGGTTAAGTGCACACACAACATATATACAGAGTGTACACATGCCTTAATCATATTACAACATACACACATTTACTTTCAGGGCACTAGCACCTTTGTTTCATGTCGCATGATAATATACTGTACTCTTTAATAGCGGCAACATTGCACCAAATATATCCGGCAACGTTGCACATGTTTTCATCAGTAAACACCGGCCGGCACTCTAGCATACAAGTGCCCCCTGCTCTCTGTATCTCTTTGGCTAATAAGAACCTACTAACTTACCTCTGGACTTTTATTCTACATCCTTGTGCAAGAAAGGATTATCAAGGTTGTTGTAGCTTTACATGACAACCATACATGGCGCAGTGTGATATTAAAGCCAAGAGATACGAGCAAAGACCGGATAATCAGCCAGCCATCTTGCAAGACCTCACCTCTCCAGCCCTGGATTTATTATTGTGCAATGCTTTATAGTGCAGTGAAGTGCTTAAGAGTGTAGTGTAGTGCCTTTATTATATGCCCCATGTCATTTGTGCCCATTCCTGACTTGCTGTGAGGGTTATAGCCGCCGATCATAGCTGGACAAGAGCGAGGAGTAGCATACCCTCCCAGTCCGACGGCTCCAGCCACACTGAAGCTCTCACCCCTCAACTTGCCCTCCAGCTGGGCCGGCACACGCACGCACAGACACACGCACATCGCTGCCAAGTCAACGCGGTGGTGCCAAGCCTACCGCACTCACTCACTCTAACACAGTTAATGTACTGCACTTTTAAATAAACTGTTCCAGTTGTACTGCACATTTTCATCGTTCCTGCACGACTACGGTATGTCACCTTTCAACCAAGCATGGAGGGAGACAGGCAGCTTCATGGAGTGCCCACAGACTGAAACTGGTGGAGATAATGGTGGAGATAATGGTGGAGAAACTGGTGGAGCTACTGGTGGAGATAAGGATGGAGATACTGTTGGAGATGCTAGTCAGGGGTCCCAGTCAGTTAATTTCACTCCACCCCCTCATTCTCCCACCACCCTTAACTTCACTCCACCTCCCCAACCTCTCCCCACTTTACCTCCACTCCACTATAGGGGGATGGCCCCCCTGTCACCACACCCTGCAGGTCTACAACCTACTACATGCGCAGACCTCCTTCAGCTCATACAGTATATGGAGCAATGCAGACAACGGGACGACTTCACCAGAAAACAGGAGGAGGACCGCAGAAGATGGGAAGAGGAACACCGACGACAGGAGGAGGAAACCTGACGACACATGGAGGAGGACCACAGGAGACAGGTGGACGATGCCAAGTTCTCCGCCCTTGTCCAGGGTCTGGCCCATATTACCCCACCTGCCGCCGCTCCTACACCCACCCCACCGGGGACAACACCCCATTCGACAACACCCCATTCCACAACATCCTCCACCTCCACCACAGAAGGCTATCACCCAGAACGTTGGCGGCACACAATGGTGGAAGGCGGACGCAAGTTTTTGAGGCTCCGGCACATGTTCATGGGAATGGATATGTAATTCACGGAATATCGAGTGCATACGGGGCTAGCAAGAAGAGGAAGGATTTGTGAAGTGTTTGGAGGATACATTGGTGTGGTGGAGGGGTGATATATAGTGTAATAAGAGTGTGTAGTGACAGGACAGCGGTAGTGTTGGAGTTGTTGAGTTTGTAAACAAACATGGCGGAGGGAACTTCGGGTATGACGGAGGCGGAAGAAAAGTTACAACGTTTTCGTGGGTTTAAGAGCACAGATGATAAGTTAGAAGAGGTTATTATTGTTGTGAAGGATTTGGAAAAGTGGATGAGTGGTATGGAGAAATGGAAGGGGGATATTGGTGAGAAAGTTAAGGCACTGTGTGTAATGTGTGGTGTGACAGGTGGGGAAGGGAATAGGCCTAGCGAAGGAAGTGAATGCAGGCCTATTTCGGCAGTTAATGATAGCCTAGAGATGGTATTGAAAAGGGTAGATGAACTGGGAGCAGAGAATATGGCATTGAAGGAGCAGCTGAAGGAATACGAAGGACGTTTCAAGGAAGTAAAGGAGTCAACTGCATGGACGGTGGTAGGTAAACAGAAATTCAAGGATTTGGAGGATATTATGAAAGAGCAAAAGGAAGAAATGAATATGACCAAAAAAAGTTTTGAGAGTGCAGTTGTAGGGGTCATGAAGAACAAGGAGAGTGTCGTGAGGGAGGCCATGGACAGGGATAGGGGTGTAATCTTGTATGGAGATATAGAGACTCATATGAATGATAATGGAGTGAGAAAAGTGAGGGATATGGAGACAGTGAAGGAGGTCATGAAAGGTGTGGATGAGGATGGATATGGATGGGAAGGGCAGGTGGAGGAGGTCAGTAGGATAGGTAGATATAAAAGGGGAGAGATGAGACCTATAAGGGTACAGTTTAAAACTAGGGCAGTGGCAGAGACGGTGACAAATTTTAGTTGGAGGCTAAATACAAATGCAAAACTGAAACACATAAGACTAAAGAAGGATTTGAGTATAGAACAAAGAAAAAAAATAAAGGAATTACAAGAAAAGGCTGATGAAAATAATGGAAAGTTGGGTGAGGAGGATATGTTCATTATATTTATCAACGACTTGCCTGAAGTTATAACTAATGGAAGTGAGGTATACCTGTATGCGGATGACACTAAACTGTATAGAAGAGTGAGGAGTAAGGAAGATATGGGTTTGCTTCAAGGAGATGTGGAGGGCATGAAGGGATGGTCTGAGCATTGGTTAATGCCTTTTCATCCAAAAAAATGCAAGTAAATGCAGATTGGGACCAGCAAGATAGACAAGGTAGGATACAGTATGTATGAAGCGATGGAGGAAGCGAGTGCAGAAAAGGATATAGGAGTAGTGATAGACAATAAGTTAAATTTCTCAGAACATTTAGCGGAAAAGATAAACAAAGCCAATAGAATTGTAGGGCTGATAAAGAGGACATTTGTGTCACTTGACAAAGAAATCTTCAGGAATCTCTATACAGCGCTGGTTAGGCCGCACCTGGAATATGCGAACCAGGTGTGGGCTCCATATATGGTAAAGGATATAGAAGCAGTGGAGAAAGTGCAGAGAAGAGCTAGCAAGCTGGTACCAACGTTGAAGAACGCGGGCTATGAGCAGAGGTTGAGGACACTGGGGCTTCCGACACTGGCATATAGGAGAAAGAGAGGGGATATGATAGAGACTTTTAAGATAGTGTCAGGAAAGTACGATGAGGATGTGTGTGAAGGTATCTTCTTGATGCGGGAGGGAACAAGAACGAGAGGACACTCTAAGAAAATTTACAAAGAAAGAAATAGGCTTGAGAAGGCAAAGAACTCATTTTGTGATAGAGTGGTAAATGAGTGGAACGCACTGCCCCAGTATGTAGTCGATTCCGAATCAATAAGGGAGTTTGAAAGTAATCTTGATAAAGCATGGGGAAGACAAGATTTGAAGTTTGATTATAAAACAAAAATACAGAATAGTAAAAATGTTGCGTCTGCTACCGCCGCCGCCAACACCGTGAACGACCGCAGCAGTGCAAGTACTGGTACTGAGCTGGATACACAGGCATAGTTTGCCTTTTTCCAGAGGATCTACTGTAAGAAACTGTAGGAATAGAAAAAATGAACAGAAGTAAGTCACCGGGACCGGATGGGATACACCCAAGAATCATAAAGGAAGGAGGTGAGATGTTAGTAGAGCCATTGAAAATGTTATTTGAGGTTTTAATACAGGACAAATCCCGATGGACTGGAGAGAGGCGAACATAACAGCTATATTTAAGAAGGGAAAGAGAAATGACCCAGGGAATTATAGACCAGTCAGTTTGACAAGTGCTGTGTGTAAACTAATGGAAACGGTAATTAGAGAAGGAATAATGGAGCATATGAAGTCAAACCAACTTTTCAGTGGGAGACAGTTCGGATTCTTGCCGGGGAGGTCGACGGTACTACAGCTAATTAAGGTGGTAGATGATTGGATGCAAATTCTAGAAGATGGTGATGTAATAGACGTGGTATATTGCGATTTTATGAAGGCCTTCGATAAGGTCCCACATAAAAGGTTAATAGAGAAAGTTAGAAGCTATAGTATATGGGAGAAATGTGTGAAATGGATAGAAGCCTTCCTGAAAGATCGGAGACAGAGGGTACTGGTGAATGGAATAGGCTCGGGGTGGAGGGAAATTACAAGTGGGGTACCTCAGGAATCTGTGTTGGGACCACTGCTGTTCGTTATATTTATCAACGACTTACCTGAAGTTATAACTAATGGAAGTGAGGTATACCTGTATGCGGATGACACTAAGCTGTATAGAAGAGTGAGGAGTAAGGAAGATGTGGGTTTGCTTCAAGGAGATGTGGAGGGCATGAAGGGATGGTCTGAGCATTGGTTAATGCCTTTTCATCCAATAAAATGCAAGTACTGTACATGCGGATTGGGACAAGCAAGATAGACAAGGTAGGATACAGTATGTAGGAAGCGATGGAGGAAGTGAATGCAGAAGAGGATATAGGAGTAGTGATAGACAATAAGTTAAATTTCTCAGAACATCTAGCGGAAAAGATAAACAAAGCCAATAGAATTGTAGGGCTGATAAGGAGGACATTTGTGTCACTTGACAAAGAAATCTTCAGGAATCTCTATACAGCGCTGGTTAGGCCGCACCTGGAATATGTGAACCAGGTGTGGGCTCCATATATGGTAAAGGATATAGAAGCAGTGGAGAAAGTGCAGAGGAGAGCTAGCAAGCTGGTACCAACGTTGAAGAACGCGGGCTATGAGCAGAGGTTGAGGACACTGGGGCTTCCGACACTGGCATATAGGAGAAAGAGAGGGGATATGATAGAGACTTTTAACCCTTCCTACCCGGTCTGCCTTAGGTAAGGACAGCTCGAAAGAAGGGCCGCTACCCGGTATGCCTTACCTAAGGCAGCAGCTTAATAGCCTAATTAAGCTTGGTCTGAATGCCGTGCGTACGACGTATGTCAACAAACCCAAGCGTTGCGTCACCGCACCTCCGAAAACAAGAAGGAGAAGACTCTTCAATGTTATTGTTCTGACGTCAGACGAAATTAGTGTCTGAAAAGCCCCCATATTGGCAACATCTCTGCAATATTGGCTCCACTGAAATCGTCATCACAACTGAACCAGTTGACTTACAGAGCTCTACTTAACGCCAAAATACAGATTGAAAACCGCACTACGATTATAGAATGAGTGGGAAAGTTCTAGCAGTGAAAATAAACATAAATACGGTAGCCTAGCCTAGACGTTTTTCAGCCATTTCGCCCGGGTAGGGGCGACCGTCATTGGGTAAGACAGCCCGGGTAGGAAGGGTTAAGATAGTGTCAGGAAAGTACGATGAGGATGTGTGTGAAGGTATCTTCTTGATGCGGGAGGGAACAAGAACGAGAGGACACTCTAAGAAAATTTACAAAGAAAGAAATAGGCTTGAGAAGGCAAAGAACTCATTTTGTGATAGTGGTAAATGAGTGGAACGCACTGCCCCAGTATGTAGTCGATTCCGAATCAATAAGGGAGTTTGAAAGTAATCTTGATAAAGCATGGGGAAGACAAGATTTGAAGTTTGATTATAAAACAAAAATACAGAATAGTAAAAATGTTGCGTCTGCTATCGCCGCCGCCAACACCGTGAACGACCGCAGCAGTGCAAATGCTGGTACTGAGCTGGATACACAGGCCTAGTTTGCCTTTTTCCAGAGGATCTACTGTAAGAAACTGTAAGAAACTGTAAGAACCCGCCGTCCCTTCGTGCTGATGCCCCCTTCCAGGTTTTCAGAGAATGGAGGCGTCGATGGGACCATTACTCTATTATGGTGCACTTATCTAAACTACCGAGGGAGAAACAACTGATCCAGATACGGATGTGCTTAACCCTGGAGACACAGCGGCTTTTGGAGCACACCTTAACCCTCCTGGCCCGGGCAGGTCCTCTAAAGGACAGTGTGGGCTACCCGGGCGATCTGGCCGAAAAATGTCTAGGCCTAGGCTACCGTATTTTTGTTAATTTAACTGCTAGAAATTTCCCACACATCTATAAACATAGTTTCTTACAGTTTCTTACAGTTTCTTACAGTAGATCCTCTGGAAAAAGGCAAACTATGCCTGTGTATCCAGCTCAGTACCAGTACTTGCACTGCTGCGGTCGTTCACGGTGTTGGCGGCGGCGGTAGCAGACGCAACATTTTTACTATTCTGTATTTTTGTTTTATAATCAAACTTCAAATCTTGTCTTCCCCATGCTTTATCAAGATTACTTTCAAACTCCCTTATTGATTCGGAATCGACTACATACTGGGGCAGTGCGTTCCACTCGTTTACCACTCTATCACAAAATGAGTTCTTTGCCTTCTCAAGCCTATTTCTTTCTTTGTAAATTTTCTTAGAGTGTCCTCTCGTTCTTGTTCCCTCCCGCATCAAGAAGATACCTTCACACACATCCTCATCGTACTTTCCTGACACTATCTTAAAAGTCTCTATCATATCCCCTCTCTTTCTCCTATATGCCAGTGTCCTCAACCTCTGCTCATAGCCCGCGTTCTTCAACGTTGGTACCAGCTTGCTAGCTCTCCTCTGCACTTTCTCCACTGCTTCTATATCCTTTACCATATATGGAGCCCACACCTGGTTTGCATATTCCAGGTGCGGCCTAACCAGCGCTGTATATAGATTCCTGAAGATTTCTTCGTCAAGTGACACAAATGTCCTCCTTATCAGCCCTACAATTCTATTGGCTTTGTTTATCTTTTCCGCTAAATGTTCTGAGAAATTTAACTTATTGTCTATCACTACTCCTATATCCTTTTCTGCACTCACTTCCTCCATCGCTTCATACATACTGTATCCTACCTTGTCTATCTTGCTGGTCCCAATCCGCATGTACTTGCATTTTTTTGGATGAAAAGGCATTAACCAATGCTCAGACCATCCCTTCATGCCCTCCACATCTCCTTGAAGCAAACCCATATCTTCCTTACTCCTCACTCTTCTATACAGTTTAGTGTCATCCGCATACAGGTATACCTCACTTCCATTAGTTATAACTTCAGGCAAGTCATAGTGCGGTTTCCAATCTGTAGACTGGCGTTGAGTAGAGCTCTCTAAGTCAACTGGTTCAGTTGTGATGAGGATTTCAGTGGAAAGCATTTTCAGGCGATGTTAGCAATACGACGATCTTTTCACTACTGAAACAACGACATACAGACATACAATAACAAACGAGTCTTCTCCTTCTTGTTTTCGGAGGTGCGGTGACGCAACGATCGGCTTTGTTTAAATGCGTCGGAAGCACGGCGTTCAGACCAAGCTGAATAGGCTTTCAAGCTTACTATCTCCTGAAAGGACACCCGGGCACCTGCCCATATTTCGTGGTGTCCTTTCACACTGACACCCGGGGAGGAAGGGTTAAGCATACCCCCTGACACCGACAAGACCGTAGACGAAGTCCTAGATACACTTCAGGAGCACATCAAGAATTCTCGCAATGAAGCTCTCCATCGCAGGGACCTGTTCAGCTGCAAGCAAAAACAGGGCGAGTCATTCAACAACTTCTACGTCCGCCTCTGCCACATCGCCGAAGAAATTGACGTCTGCCCAGGGAACTCTTCAGCCTGCAAGGAGACCCAACTCAAGATGGTCATTCTGATGGGCATACACGACGAAGAACTTGTACAGAAGCTGCTTTCCCTCGACGCCACCCCTTTATTACAGGACATCGTCAACACTTGCCATGCATACGAGGCCACTCGTAGCGCTACATCAGCCATACGTGCCCCACCGTCCGTGGTTAACACCGTGTCAGCGTACAAGCAGAACAAGCAAGTTAAGCAACGCGACAAGTTCCCCGCATCGCAACAGTCCTTGGCGTCGGCTGCCGCCTGCCAGCGTTGTGCTCGCCGGCACGACAAGAACAAGTGCCCGGCTGAAGACTACACCTGCACTAACTGCGGCCGTCGTGGTCAGAAGCCTAGGACTGCTGCTTGCCCTGCTACCACCGCCAAGTGTCGTTGCTGCAACTATAGTTGGTCCTTCAATAACGCGAGTTTAAGAAGCGCGGATTTGGTGGCACGCGGTACACCCCAAATATCCAAAATGTTATTAGCGCGGTCAATACTTACAATGACGCGGGGTCCAGCTGGGCAGTTTTCTCTCTCCTGGGCCTGGCGAGGCTGTTCCGTCTCCCTCCCTGGTCCAGTGACGTCACTTGCGGCTCGTCCGGGTATGTTATTCCCTCCCCAGCGTCCTTCCAGAGTTCCACCATTGTTCGCCTCACGTACCGACCCCCCCCACCGCGTGTGTTGTAACACACGCCGTGGTTCTCAAAGTGCCTTTTTTTCTGTGACCTAACCTCGCCGCCATGCCGCCCAAGAAGCGCCGTATCTTTACGTACGCACAAAAATATGACATCGTGAAGGAGTTAGAAAAGGGGAAGAGACAAGCTGAGTTGGCAAGACGACATGAAGTTAACGAGAGTACAATTCGCACCATTTGGAAGGACAGGGAGAAGATTGTCAACATTATGAAGGGAAACCCAGGAGAAGGTACTCAGGCGTCGATAAAAGTGGGAAATGTCATCCTAAAGAAGACAGAGAAGCTAATGGTGAGGTATTTGGCGAGGCAAAACAAGAATCATGTGCCGACAGATGGACGGATGATCAGAGAAAAGGCGAAGAAATATTATGCAGAAGTGGCTCGAATGAACAATGTACAGAACCCCAAACCCTTTAAGGCATCTGCTGGGTGGTTGATGTCCTTCAATAAACGAAACAAAATTAAAAGTGTTCGGATCACAGGAGAAACAGCAAGCGCCGACAATGCTGCAGCCAACGAATACCCTGCTTTCTTACGTGAGGTTATTGTGGTCGATGGCTACAACATTGATCAGATTTTTATCTGCGATGAGTCGGGAGTCAACTGGAAGAAAATGCCTAAAAGGTCTTACATTTCTCGCAAGGAGAAGGCAGCAAAGGGCTACAAAATGGCCAAAGAACGTGTAACCATCTTGTTGACTTGCAATGCTTCCGGCACCTGCAAGATGAAGCCTCTAATTATCCATAAGGCAAAGCAGCCAAGGCCTTATCGCAATATGGACATGGCCAAGTTGAATGTGCATTGGATGAGCAACAAGAAGGCCTGGATGTCGTCAGCGTTGAGCCTCGAATGGTTCGATAATCATTTTGTGAAGGACTTGGAAACATATTGTGCCCGCCAAAACATTGCTTTTAAAGCACTGTTATTGCTTGACAACGCACCCGGACATTCCCGATTGTTGGTTGATCGGCACCCTAACGTAAAAGTGATGTTCATGCCCCCGAATACTACGTCTCTCCTACAGCCCCTGGACCAGGAGGTGATAGCGTGCTTTAAGGGTGCGTATGCCACCAAGACTTTCCTGATGCTCGACACTGCCACTGACACCCACGAAGAACTACTACAGATGTCAGACGATGAATCAGTCCCTGACTCTCTCCCACCTCTCGAACAACTGTCTGCCCCAGACTCTCCCCCACCACTGAATGAGCAGGCACCAAACGAGCCTCCACCACAACAACAAGAATGACCACAACACCAACAGGAACCCGCCGACGGAGCAGCTATGACAGTGCATGCCTTTTGGAAAAGGTTTCATATTAAAAATGCAGTGGATACGATGGTGGAAGCGTGGGCTGATGTGACAAGAGCTACAATCCACCATGCCTGGAGGAATGTTCTAGAGGGGTTACCTGGGCACAAGCTGGATTTACCTGAACAGCCAGTCAGGCTTGAGGCAGTGGTGGAGAGAGCAGTCGAGGTTGCCAGACGTGTGCCTGGGATGGGTGAAGTGGGGCCAGAAGATATTCAAGGTTTGATTCAGCCACCATAGGAGCCTGATGCCGAGGACCTAATGCAGGATTTGGAGGAGGAAGAGCAGGCAGAAGAAGAACAACGAGAAGAAGACGAACCCCAGGAAGAACCCAACACTCCTGGTCTATGGGAATTTGTAGAATTGTCACAACGCCTCAGCCATCACATACTGTGCTACTACACTAAAATAGATGGAATAAACAGTAAAAAGGTTGTTGTTGTTGTTGTTGTTCCCTAAGCTGCCTGGCCGAACAGCCCCGAGTCCCTGAGAAAGGCCATGGCCACGATCGGGCTTTCCCACAGAGCTCTCATTGAGTGTAGATTGTGTTGTTGGCGTAAGTGGTTGTGTGAAATGCAGTCTTCTATGATGTGTTTAATGGTATGGGGTGCTGTGTTACATCCCGGGCAGGTGTCGACAACGGAGTCATCCAGTCTCTTCTGATAGCTCAGGAGAGCTGGATGGTGTCCGCATCTCAGCCTGGCCAGGTGGACTCTGTCCTCGCGAGGAAGAGAGGATTCGGAAGGATGGATTTCGGGAGGTCGTGCATGCAGCTGCGTGTTGTCTGTGAGTGAGTGGATGGATCGGTGAGAGATCTGAGTATGGATGTGCTTCTGGAAGTTGGTTCGGGGTGGGCAGGGAGGGAGAGAGGACAATAATTGTGTGTGATACCGTGTGCTGGGTGTTGTTTTGATATTTCTTGGTGTCTGTGGGTGTGTTGCCATGTAGTTTAGTGGGTGGTCTTGGTTCGTGGAGGCTGCTGCCAGGAATTGAGTGCCTCTCATGTCCAGATGGTCTTTGACTTTGAGGATTTTGGTTTCTTGATGTAGGTGATCTGTGGGTGCAGTAGCTGTGCAGCCTGTAATGATCTTCAGGGCTTTGTTTTGAATAGTCTGTAAGGTCTTATGATGTGTTTCAGCTAGGTTAGAAGCCCAGGCTGGGCTTGCGTATTCCATCACTGATCTTATGTATTGTTTATATACTGTGGTGGTAGTTTCTTTGTTGTGTCCAAATTTTGTGTGAGCAAGTGACCTGAGGGCGTTAAGTCTGGGTGTCAGTTTCTTTTTAATGTTTGTGGTGTGCTGTTTGAATGTCATATGAGTATCATATGTTACTCCTAGGATTTTGGGTGTGTGTGTATGTGTTAGGGGTGTGTTGTTTATGGTGAGTTGAGGGATGTATTCGTGTTCTCCTGTCCAACTTGTGAGCAGGGTTGCGGTGGATTTGGCTGGGGCTAGATTAAGTCTGTTTGTAGTGCACCAGCCATGTAGTGTGTTGAGATAGGGTTGAAGGAGATCTGTTGCTCTTTTTGGGTCATGGTGTGTGCATGTGAGTGTTATGTCATCTGCATAGGAGGCTAAGTTTATTTGGGGCGTATTGGGTGTAGTTATATCGTGCATGTACAGATTGAAGAGTGCGGGCGATAGGACGGATCCTTGTGGGACTCCGTTTGGAAAGTTTCTGATTTTAGATGACTGACCGGCAAAAGATACGTGTGCACATCTGCCTGCTAGGAAGTTGGCCAGCCACCGTTTTGTGTTGTTGTGCATGTTTGTGTTGTAGATTTTGTTTGTTAGGTTGTGGCGGGGGATGGCATCGAAGGCTTTACTAATGTCGAGTGTGGCTAATAGTGATCTGTGTGGTGGTCTAGCTGAATTGATGCCATCGAAAGCTCTTTGTGTAAGGTCTGTGAGAAGAGTGTTTGTGGAGTGCAGTGGTCTAAAGCCATGTTGTGTTGGAGCTAGGGGTAGGTCAGGTGTAATTAGTTGTAATACTAGGCGTTCCATGACTTTGGAGGGGGAGCAAAGGAGTGTGATGGGGCGGTGCGAGGAGGGTAGCGTGGGGTCTTTGTTGGGTTTGGGGAATGTGATGATGATACCATGCTTCCAAATGTCTGGTATTGTGTTGTGTGAATAGCTGTAGTTTGATATGTTAGTGAGTGCTTGTATGCCTTGTGGTCCCAGGTGTCTGAGGTGTATGTTGCTTATGTTGTCTAGGCCACAGGTGTAAAAAGGTAGAGTTAGATGATATATTAAGAAAAGATCAACCACAGATAGTCTGTTTGACGGAGACAAAGCTGAACCAGGACTTTGACAGCAACATAGTGTTTAGTGAAGGATATAATATATGGAGATATGATAGAAAGGGTAAAAGGGGAGGTGGAGTGGCAGTATTAGTTAAGAACCCTATGACAGCAAAGCACGTGGAGTTAAATAATGACAAGGCAGAAATAATGGCAGTTGAACTCAATGATATAGAAGGAAAAAAGCTAGACATAGCAGTAGCTGCGTACATGCCACCACAGACCAAAGCATGGAGGGAGTTGGAGTTTGAGGAGATGGTTGAGGATATGATTCAGTCGTTGAGAAGATTGCTTTTAAGGAAGAATCGATTGATCTTGGTAGGCGATTTCAACTGTAGTGAGGTTGATTGGGAATCGGGAGATGCAGGGCCAAATCAGAGATCTTGGGGAAGTCGGCTAGTAGAGTTGGTTACGGAAAATGTACTTGCACAACATGTGAAGCAAAATACTAGAATGAGGGGTAATAACGAACCTTCTAAACTCGATCTGAATTTTACAAAAGATCCTCATGAAATTAGTGATAAAAACTATCTATGTCCTGTAGGTAAAAGTGATCACCTATTACTAAAATGGAAGTTGACCTCGAGTAATGCCAATAGATTAGACAATAGCTATATAAATGACGGATTAAATTATAGTAAAGCTGATTATGTATCCTTGAAAAGATATTTAGAGGGAGTAGATTGGGATCTTATTTTGAAGGAACAAGACGTACAAGGTAAATATAGTAGATTCCTCGAAATTTATAGAGAAGGAACCAATCTGTTTGTCCCAAGATATAAAACTGGAAATTTTACTAAGCAGAAAGAATGGTTTAATTTGAAATGCAAAAGAGCTTTGGGTAGGCGTGATGCAGCTTGGGCTAGATTAAGAAGAAGGAACACTGAGAGTAATCGGAATAAATATAAACAGGAGAGGAATAGATATGTTAACATAATTAGGCAAGTTAAAATGAACTATGAGAAGAACATCGTAAATAAATGTGAAAGTGACCCTAGATTATTTTATAAATATATAAACAGTAAGTTGAAGGTAAAGAAACAAATTACTAAATTAAGAGTTGATGCTAGGACGTATGAAAATGTATCGGACATGTGCGAGGTAATGAATAACAAATTGGGGTCAGTTTTTACTAGAGAGGAAAGTTTTGACGAACCACAGGCGGGAGTACTGGAGAGTGGTCTTAGTAAGATTGAAATAACTAGAGATGAGCTGTTATCTGCGATGAGAGGACTTGAAGTAAGGAAAGCTATGGGACCGGATGAAGTGTCTGCCTGGGTTTTGAAGTGAAGAAGTGTGCGGAGCAATTAGTGGAGCCAGTGAGGGACATAATTCAAGCTTCCTTAGATAAAGGACAGGTTCCTGTTGAATGTAAAAGAGCTAATATCATTCCGATATACAAGAATGGAAACCCTGTGCACCCTTTAAACTATAGACCAGTTTCACTTACTAGTATTGTGTGCAAGATTTGTGAAAAACTAATTAGGAAGAGATGGATGAAAATGTTGGAGAAAAAGAAGATAATAACGCCAAAGCAATTTGGATTCAGAGAAGGGACATCTTGTGTTACCAGTTTGCTATGTTATTACAGTAGGGTGATAGATGTACTCCAAGAAAGAGGCGGATGGATGGACTGCGTCTACTTAGACCTTTCCAAAGCATTCGATAAGGTACCACATAAGAGATTGTTATCTAAGTTTGAGACGCTAGGATGTGTCAGGGGGAGTTTGCTGAAATGGATGGAGAGCTATTTAACAGATAGGGAAATGAGGACCAACATTAGAGGAACTTACTCATCGTGGAGGAAAGTTGAGAGTGGTGTGCCGCAGGGATCTGTGTTGGCACCTCTTATGTTCCTTATGTACGTGAATGACCTGCCGATAGGCATAAACTCCTACATGTCAATGTTTGCAGATGACGTCAAAATTATGAGACAAATAACAAATAAAAGTAGTTGTGAGGAGCTGCAAGGGGATTTAGATAAAATATACGAATGGAGCACCAAGTGAAAAATTAATTTTAATATTACGAATGGAGCACCAAGTGGAAAATTAATTTTAATATAAGTAAATACCATGTGTTAAATATGGGAAGAAGTGTGAATAGACCATATTGGGAGTACAGGATGGGAGATAATATAATTAGCAAGGCCGAAAAAGAAAAGGATTTAGGGTTGATTATACAAGATAACTTGTCGCCAGAGAAACATATTAACAAGCTCTTTAGCGGAATGTATGCAATGGCCGGGAATATGAAAGTTGCTCTGAACTACCTGGATGAGACCATGGTAGTGAAAATTATAAAAAGTATGATTAGACCAAGATTGGAGTATGCAGCAGTGGTGTGGGCCCCGCATCTAAAGAAGCATATTCACAAGTTAGAAAGAATCCAGAGAGCAGTTACTAGATTGGTTCCAAGTCTCAGAGAACTGCCATATGAAGGGAGGCTAGACAAATTAAATCTACCGAGTCTAAAAGAGAGGAGAGAGAGGGGAGACATGATAATGATGTACAAATGCACCCGAGGGCTGGAGAGGCTGGATAGGGAGGATATATTAATTATGGATACAGGAATAACTAGAGGCCACAGCTACAAAGTAAAAAGACCTACCTGCAAGAACGATATCAGGAAGTTTAGCTTCCCCTATAGATGTATTGACAAATGGAATAGGCTGGAGGAGGAGGTGGTAGGGGCAAGGAACATCCATATTTTCAAGAAAAAATTGGATGAAAGTAGACTGAGAGATGGGACAACACGAGCTTAGCTCAACTCCTGTAAACTATAATTAGGTAAATACAATTAGGTAAATACATGAACAACTTTGATCCCAAACATGATCGTTCAGCACAGATAATAGCAAGCTTCACTGCTTCCATCCAGCCATACTTTGACATGTTTCACGACAGGATAAATGCACGCCAGCAGACACGAATAACAGATTTCTTTCGACAACGAGCACAGCAACAGGAACAAGTGGTGTCGAGTGACTCCGACTCCGACCCTCAGCCACCAGATGATTTACTGTCGAGTGTATCAAATGCCGAATACAGTGGCTTCGAGGACTCTGATGCTGAAGCTGGGGAGGGACCTCGCCGTATCAACGAATGGCTGGCGGCGAGAGCTACCAGACCATCAACTTCATCGCAGTGACGGCGATGGATCCAGGGGGGAGGGGACGGGGGGATGCAACACTTCATTTATTCAGAGGTAAGAGTTGCAATGGGCAAATCAACCCAATGCACATGTAAAATAACCTTTATAATTGAATTTATTATTATAACATAGGCTTCTATGGAGAAAAAGTGGACTTTGTGGAAATCCCCAGAACACCAAGGTACCTTTAACATGTAAACATATGGGTTCGGTAACGCGGATTTGGCTAACACGGGCGGTAACCAGAACACATTGGCCGCGTTATTGAAGGACCAACTGTATATGGGCCACTACGACAAATGCTGCAGATCTTCAAAGAAGCCCGCCACACAGGACAACGACGCTTCCTCCCACAACAAGTCTACAGCACAGAAGACCACAAGTTGCCGACGTGTGGGATCACCTGTTCAGGCACCCACACTGACTTCCGTGAGTCTCACCTACAGCGGCACCACCAGAAAACTCCACATGCTCCCAGACGTCACAGTGATCGGCCGAAGACACCTCGACATACTTCGGATTCCTATCAGCAGCCTACGACCTCCGCCTCCGACAACGACGCTCAACGCGGATGGCTCTGCAATGGCTCCTGCTTTGGGGACGTTTCATGCACAACTCACCATCAGCAAACGTTCCTGTTCTGCCACAATCCAAGACCGCGAGGGTGTTCAGACGCCGCTTCTGTCCAAACGCCACTGTCAAGAATTAGCCATCATCTCAGCGGAGTTCCCCAAACCAATTCTACAGGTTAAACACGTCAACAGGTGTAAGGAGCTACCCTTCACAGCCACCACGTCACCTGCACAAGCCAAGGAGCTCTTTCTTCGAGAGTTCAAGGACGTGCTGGTCTCCAAGGAGGATCTCCAGACAGCTCCACTCAAGCCTATGAAGGGTCCTCCAATGTGGATCCACCTCTAGGACGATGCCGTGCCTTTTGCCATCCACACCCCGCGGCAGATCCCCTTTGCTTTCAGGGACAAAGTTAAGCAGGAGCTGGACTCGCTAGTGGCACAAGGTATCATCAAACCGGCCGGCGATGAGCCTTCGGAGTGGTGTCACCCCCTCGTCGTCGTCGCCAAGCCCAACACCAAAGTTCGCCTCACCAAGCTCAAGTGCCAAGTTTCCCGCCCAGCCCACCCCTCACCGACGCCTTTCGAAGCGATCCGCAGTGTGGCCCCGCAGGCGAAATTCTTCACAACAGCAGACGCCCTGAGTGGATATTGGCAGATGGAACTTGCGGAGGAGGACCAGCATCTCTAAACTTTCATCACACCTTATGGCCATTTCCAACACTGTAGAGGTCCAATGGGTTTCGCTGCAACAGGTGACGCCTTCTGCCTTCGCGGTGATAGGGCCCTCCAAGGGGTGCAAAATTATGCCAAAGTTGTCGACGACGTGCTGCTCTACGACGAGGACTTCAACACACATCTTCAGCGTATCCATGAAGTGCTCATACGGTTCCGCGACAGTGAGATCACACTCAACAAGGACAAGTTTGTGGTCGCCGCACCCAGTGTGAACTTCTGTGGGTACACGCTCTCAGGTGAGGGCATCTCGGCTGACCCTGGCAAAGTCGGAGCGATCAAGGACTTCCCGACACCAGCCAACATCACCGACCTTCGCTCATTCATGGGTTTGGTGAACCAGCTGGCGGAGTTCACCCCCGACATCGCCACTGCCGCTCAGCTCCTGCGCCCGTGTTATTTGTGATCGTGTATTTGTGATCGTCAAAGAGGCGGGTACTGTCGTGCCACTTGCCGTGATATTCGCCGGATTTACGTTAACGGGAGGCAATGATTTATTGGGAGGCTTAACTTTGGTCGGTTCTAATGGCCGCACTGTTGACTCGATCGGGGGAGTTACCGGAATAGTAGTGGAAGGACCTTGGGAAGTAGGAATATAATATTGGCGCATGATTTTATGTAAGATCTCATTTAGGTCATATGTCATTGAACACTTACTATGGGACTCTCTGGAGGACTCAAAACCCTCCTCAGACACTTCCTCATTAGGTCTTGGTTGAGCTGAGGACAGATCAACGTCCTCTTGCTCCTCCGGTATTTCTACAATTTCCGGCGTCAATTGCCGTGGTTCCGGCTCCTGATCGTTTATCGGCCAAGCTAAGTCTTGGACCGACGAGGGGATTGTTTGTACATTATCACGCTCCCTAGTCGTGTCCTGAATCTGAACTAAAGGTTGTACCTGAGAGGGCTCTGACTGTCTCCAGACACCCCTACCCTTATCAGTGGTTGGTTGAGAGTCTGGTATCACCTCCTTAGA
Organism: Paralithodes platypus; assembly: GCA_032716605.1. NCBI lineage: Eukaryota > Metazoa > Arthropoda > Malacostraca > Decapoda > Lithodidae > Paralithodes > Paralithodes platypus. Next base: position 60,341,597 of record CM064581.1, on the reverse strand, counting down.
AATGTCACCACTCTGGCGTTTACAAGTTAAGCCGCCCCGGTACTGTTCTGCTAGTACCCTCTGTGACACTATCGGAGGACCCCTACGTGTTTCAGCAAAGTCTAATTTAGATATAGCAAAGGTAAAATCCTGTGATTCACTTCTTACAGTTTCTTACAGTAGATCCTCTGGAAAAAGGCAAACTAGGCCTGTGTATCCAGCTCAGTGCCAGTACTTGCACTACTGCGATCGTTCACGGTGTTGGCGGCGGCGGAAGCAGACGCAACATTTTTACTATTCTGTATTTTTGCTTTATAATCAAACAGCGACCCTTCTCACAACAGTAGAACATAGACATATCCCTCACCTCACCTTAAACAACATCCCTATAACACACACACACAATAATAATAATAATATGCTGGTATTTTATTTGTTCGAGCGCCAATTCTCCAAGTGGATTCACGAGCGCTCACACACACAAAATCCTGGGTGTAATGTACGATACTTCAATGTCATTTAAACAACATATTACAAGCATAAAGAACAAACTGACACCAAGACTAAACGCCCTCAAGTCACTTGCCCAAACAACTAAGAAACTACCACCACAGTATACAAACAATATACACATTCAGTGATGGAATATGCTAGCCCTGCTTGGGCCTCTAACCTCTCTGAAACACATTACAACGCTCTACAGACCATACAGAACAAATCCCTCAAAATAATCACTGGGTGCACAGCTACCACACCTACAGACCACCTACACAAGGAAACTAAAGTCCTCAAAATCAAGGATCACCTTGATATGAGAGGCACACAATTTATTGCCACAGCCTCCACAAACCAACACCACCCACTACACTACATGGCAGAACATCTACAAACACCAAGAAACATAAAAACAACACCTAGCACTCATTATCATACACAAATACTGTCTTCACTCCCCCCTTGCACACCACAAGCCAGCCTCCAGAAGTATATCCATACTCAAATCACCCACCGATCCATCCAGTCACTCAAAGACAATACAGTACTCAGCTACATGCACGGCCCCCTGAAATCCATCCCTAAGAAACTCTCCCGTCCAGTGAGGACAGAGTCCACCTGGCTAGGCTGCAATGTGGACACAATCCAGCCCTTCTGAGTTATGAGAAGAGGCTAGATGACTCCAGGACACTTGTCCGGGTTGTAACACAACACCGCACACTATCAAACACATAGTAGACACATTTGTAGAATAGCTCCTGAAACATTCTTAGCTCTTAGTTTCCGATGCTCATTTACTTGTATTTGCCAATCACTTGGTACCGGAAGCTCTCCCGAGATTGTTTGTTGCACAATTGAGGGATTCTGAGCTGTAATGTTAACCCATGACAAGTCCGGACCGTACAGCAACGGTATAAGACCTTTATTTTTGTTCAATATGTGTTTGTGAATCTAGTTGAGAGAATGCATTTTGTAGTACAGTGCACTCCCATTATCCGCGATCCCTGCTATCCGCGGACACCCCTAAATATCCCATTACTCGTTATCGGCGATTATCCGCGAAAAATTACGCGTTATCCGCGGATTTTCACTCAATCGAGGAAGAAAGCAGTGCTGCCATTAACCAAGAAAGGCGAAATATAAGAACATAAGAATATGGGAGATTGCAAAAAGCCGATTGTCCCACACAAGGCAGATCCCTCTAACACTAGGCAGATCCCTGTAACACAAGGCAGATCCCTGTAACACAAGGCAGATCCTTCTAACACAAGGCAGATCCCTCTCACACAAGGCAGATCACTTGTGTAAGTGTTGGAGAAGGGAGAAAAACTTAGTGCTACTGAACTCTCATGTCATTTTCTTTTCCTTCTCATATTCATCTGGCTTAATGTGTTCTAAGTGGTTCTAAGAATGGTTCATTGGTTGAGGATAAAGTGAAGAAAATCATGTTTAATAAGTTTTTTTTTTTAGATAAAAGTGCAGATAATCTTGATTAATGTGTTATAAGTGGTTCTTAAAGGGGTTCTAAGAATGGTTCATAGGGGAGGGGATGATGATATGGCACAAGTGACACCTGGATTTACCTTTGGAATGTACTTGATGGCCACTGCTTTGGACTGTACCTGGAGCTTAGTGGAGCAGTGGAACAGTCATTGTGGATCAAAGTGAGTATCCTTTAATCATTGGGTACATAATAATGTCATTAGGTAGGTCAAAATAGTGTATTTGAGGGTCCAAGATGGGTGAGCTTGGTACGACCTAAGTCTATTTCCCATTGAAACCTATGTAAAACACTGCCCACGTATCCGCGGAAAATACGTGGTACGACTTAGGCGCGGATACGGGGAGTGCACTGTACTTGTTTTAGTCCTGGGAGATTTGCTTTTTTTAAAGTTAAGTATCCTAAGTTTGAACGTGACTATTGTATGTGGGAGATTGATACCACAGCGGATGATATTATGATCTGATGATGCTAGATGTTCTCCGACCGCAAGATTAGAAACTAGATTTTCTTGTGAACAGATGATAAGATCCAAAATGTTGTTGTTGTTGTTGTTGTTCCCTAAGCTACCTGGCCGAACAGCCCCGAGTCCTTAAGGAAGACCATGGCCACGGTCGGGCCTTCCCATAGAGCTCTCAAAGAGTGTAAATTGTGTTGTTGGCGTAAGAGGTATGTGTGAAATGCAGTCTTCTATGATGTGTTTAATGGTATGGGGTGCTGTGTTACAACCCGGGCAGGTGTCGACGACGGAGTCATCCAGTCTCTTCTGATAGCTCAGAAGAGCTGGATGGTGCCCACATCTCAGCCTGGCCAGGTGGACTCTGTCCTCGCGAGGAAGGGAGGATTCAGAAGGATGGATTTCGGGAGGTCGTGCTTGCAGCTGCGTGTTGTCTATGAGTGAGTGGATGTAACGGCGAGTGATATGAGTATGGATGTGCTTCCGGAAGTTTGTTTGGGGTGGGCAGGGAGAAAGAGAAGAAAGTATTTGTGTGTGATAGCGTGTGCTGGGTGTTGTTTTGATATTTCTTGGTGTCTGTGGGTGTGTTGCCATGTAGTGTAGTGGGTGGTGTTGATTCGTGGAGGCTGCTGCCAGGAATTGAGTGCCTCTCATGTCTAGATTATCTTTGACTTTGAGGACTTTGGTTTCTTGATGTAGGTGATCTGTGGGTGTAGTAGCTGTGCATTCTGTGATTATTTTCAGGGCTTTATTTTGAATAGTCTGTAAGGTCCAAAATGTAATTTTCTCTGGTTGGTTCAGTGACAATTTGGTGGAGAAAGTTATTCTGTATAAAGTCTATCATTTTATTTGAAGGTATGTTGTTGGAGTGGACTAGTTCCCAATAGATATTTGGTAGATTAGCGTCTCCTAGGATGATGCTGTCGTAGCTGTTAAGAGTTAGCTGTAGAATTTCATAGAGAAGTTTATCTTCATTTTCACTATAGTTGGGTGGTCTATAGAAGGTTGTCAAGTTAATTTTCTTTTTCTTTGTCGTTATTTGTACGCTTATGGTTTCGGTATTGTTCTATGGGAGTTTTATTTATTTCGGTTGGAGGTAAACCGAGAGAGGTGGAAGGAGTTAAGAAATATATGGGTGAAAGCTGTGCTGGATGGGAGGAGGGGCATCAACTAACTGGGGACATAGGTGCATGGGGGCGATTTGTTCGTGGCCACCCCTTGGGGATCACGCGTCCGGCAATAAATAGATAGATAGGATAAATAAACAGAAAAAAAGAGTAGCTTATGGAGGTAATAAAATTCCATTACTTACCTTCGGTGTCATCTTCTTCATCTTTGTTTTCTTCTGCCAACTCATCGCCTTGTGGTTCATTTGTCAGCATTTTACCGTCTTTGTAGCTCACATGAAAATTATCATCACTGTCTAGTACAAATCTGAAATAAAAGCAGAGCATTGTAAAGTATGTACAGTAGCTGAAACCCCCTTGACGAGAGGCCTATCTTGAGTTAAATAAAATAAATTGGCTCTCAAGCAATGTAGAATTTCAGTAGTAGTAGTAGTTCCCTAGGCTGCCTGGCTGAACAGCCATGAGCTCTTAAGAAAGGCCATGGCTAAGACTGGGCTTTCCCACAAAGTTTTCAAGGAGTGTGTATTGTTTTGTTGGTGTAAGTGGTTGTGTGTTATGCAGTCTTCCATAATGTGTTTGATAGTGTGCGGTGTTGTGTTACAACCCGGACAAGTGTCCTGGAGTCAGCTAGCCTCTTCTCATAACTCAGAAGGGCTGGATTGTGTCCACATTGCAGCCTAGCCAGGTGGACTCTGTCCTCACTGGACGGGAGAGTTTCTTAGGGATGGATTTCAGGGGGCCGTGCATGTAGCTGAGTACTGTATTGTCTTTGAGTGACTGGATGGATCGGTAGGTGATTTGAGTATGGATATACTTCTGGAGGCTGGCTTGTGGTGGGCAAGGGGGGAGTGAAGACAGTATTTGTGTATGATAATGAGTGCTAGGTGTTGTTTTTATGTTTCTTGGTGTTTGTAGATGTTCTGCCATGTAATAATAATAATAATAATAATAATAATAAGCATGTTACTTATTTCTCATAAGCGCCAATTTTTCCTTAGAATTCACTAGCGCTCGGAAAGAGAAAGAAAAAAGAACAAAATCAATGCATCAAAAGAAGGCTTATATACAACACACATTTGACAATCACTAGCAGTGGCAAAATAGCCTAAACTCTATAGCCATCTGTCATGACACCTCTCTCAAGATCATAGCTTCTCTCAAAGAGAAAAGTCTTAAGTTGTCTCTTGAAGCATTCAACAGAACTCAGTTGTCTCATGGACAGCGGCAACCTGTTATACAACCTCGGAGCCATGTAGGAGAATGACCTCTCAAAGAAAGAAGACTGCTGGAAAGCCCTTGGTTCATCAAGACGAAAAGGGTCATTGTCATGACGCACAACTACACCATGGTGTGCCGGTGGGCGCCTGAGCAGCTCCGCAAGGTACCTAGGCTCACCAAATTTGAGAACCTTAAAAGTCACCAAACACAACTTAAATTCTATTCTTGCTCTTACTGGCAGCCAGTGCAGCTCTATGTGAAGAGAAGTAGTAGGAGTTCTAGGTAGAACACCAAAAATTAGTCTTGCGGCCCTGTTAAGAACAGACTGAACTTTCTTTAAAATATAATTTGGAAGACCCACCAACAGGGCATTGCAATAATCAACACGAGAGAAGACCAATGAGTGAACCAACGTCAGGAGGCAACGTCTGGTTATAAACGGCTTCACCAAATAGAGATTTCTGATGTGCAAGTAACAACTTTTAACTATCTGGTTTACATGCCCTTTGAAATCTAATCGGGAGTTCACATATACACCCAGATTTCGAACAGAGTTGGCCGGTCGCAGCTGAGATCCACCCACATTGATGGAGAGGGCACCTACTATATCATCAGCTCTTCTATTTCCTCGGATGATGAGAATATCAGTTTTACCATCATTTAGTTTAAGTTTTCTCGCTCTCATCCACTTCTTGATATCAGACATCAACAATTCCATCTTACTCCGTATATCAACTATATTTGTGATTCTCACATAAATCTGGGTGTCATCTGCATAAAAGTGAAAGGTGACATTATGTGCACGAAGCAAAAGAGACAAACTGCTGATATAAATTATAAATAGGATAGGACCTAAAACTGATCCCTGCGGAACACCATACTGCAGGGGTGTCGAGTCCGAGACCACTTGATTTACCATCACACTCTGGGACCTACCTGACAAGTACGACCCAAGAAGCAAGAGACCGGAGTCACGCACACCACAATCATAAAGATCACTCAATAACAACTCGTGATCCACTGTGTCAAAGGCCGCAGAGAGATCAAGCAAGACCAATAGTGAGGCCACACCATTGCAAATGTTCTCAACTAGATCATTATGTACTCTAATCAATGCTGTTTCAGTTGAATGATGCTGTCGGTAAGCAGACTGAAAAATTGGGATAGTTTCATTCTGCTGAAGTAGTGGTTGTAATTGGTCAAGTATTGCACGCTCTAATATCTTTGATATGAAGGACAAGTTGGAGACAGGACGATAGTTCAACATGTTCTCAACATCAAGTCCAGGTTTCTTTAGAGTAGGTCGGAGTAGTGCATGCTTTTCAGAATGTGGGAAGCTACCTTCAGAGAAGCACTTATTAATTATTTTGGAAATAAACTCAACTGTGTGATCATAGACTCTTGGTAGCTTGCAAACATTTATGGGATCCAACGGGCAACTTGTTTTATTGAGGTTTCTTATGTAGGACGAGATCATGCCCACCTCTACTGAGTGAAAGGATGAGAGGACATTATTAGGAATGTGTCGGGGTTGGAGTACAACTGAAAGTTCTTCACCAACAGAAGCATCATCCAGTTCCTGTCTTATGCGAGTTATCTTGCCAGCAAAAAATGCCACAAAGTTGGCAGCCAACTCGGCATCGGGTACAGAAGGTCTTAAGCTGACTCTTGTTTTTCCAAGTAAACTGTTTACAATTGAAGCCAACCTCCTCTGGTCGTTACCACATGAGTCAACTTTTCCCTGATAATACACTTTCTTTTCATCTTTGATTGTGTGGACCACAGCTCTTCTGGCTGACAGATATTGCAACCATGTAGAGTCTGTTTTATTTTTCCGCCATTCACGTTCAGCTCTTCTACGCGCTCTTCAAAGAAATTTAACTCGAGTGCTATACCAGGGTGAATCATCTCGTACTATGATTTTCTTCTCTACTTCTGGACAGTGATGATCGAACACTAATTTAAGTGCATTTCCATGTACCTCCACCAGCTCATCTGAAGTAAGGTTGGAAGTATCAATACTTCCCAAGTACTGTTTTACTTCACTGCTAGCCAAATTTTGGTCTGTATTTTTATAATTTCTAAATCTGATTACTTTTTCATGTGTGAGTGGCTTAGGGAAATCAAAGCTGAAAGTAATCAAAGCATGATCAGAGGTATTAGGGTCAGCATTCTCAACATCAACATCCAGAACACCACCACAACCCACAGGAGAGAAAACCAAGTCAAGGGTGTGTCCTAAGATATGAGTTGGGTGGGACACATGGTTTACAAAATTGTTCTGATCAGTCAACTCAAGGAACTCAGGAGAGAATGGCTTCAGATGAGGGCTGTCAACCCAGTAATTAAAATCTCCACATATCAAAAGTCTTCCGGTTGTAGCAGAAAATTCCTTGAGAAACTGCCCAAACTCTTCCATAAAACCCCTATCTGTGCCACGATGGCCAGGCCTATAGACAACTGCCATTCTTAGAATTTGTTGATGGAGTTTTATTTCCACTTCCAACAGTTCATAATAAAGAGGGGCTGGGTTATGGCTTATTTGCAAGATATTCACCACAGATGTGGAGTAGACAACTGCCACTCCACCACCCGGATGATCTCCCCTAGGCCTAGGAACATTTATTATGGAATGGGTTTTAGGCAATGTCGCCTGGATAATATTCAGATCTGACTCGAACAACCAGGTCTCAGTGAGACATAATACATCAAGGTTACGTTCATCCAAGATCTCGCAAATATGATCCATTTTGTTACGCAAGGAACGAACATTCAACAGACCCAGTTTCAACCGGGTCCCGTGTGCATTTTTCAGTTTTTTGAACCTACAAAATTGGTGTTTTCAATAACTTTATTTCTCTGAGCTGTCATTAGAGGACAATTTCTACTTGAGGCGAAATGATTTGGCGGCTCCGTAACTGATGTGGAGCTCATACAATTTATACATTTGGGGGAAGTCTTGTTGGTGCAGTCTTTTGAGTTATGAGTACCGGCACAGAAGTTGCATTTTGGATCCTCATTTTTCCGATAACACCTGTCACTGGTATGGCCAAAGCCCTGGCAATGGTAACATTGTGTTACCCAGAAGTGATCGTATGCACGACATCTCACAAGTCCAACATACACAGAATTGCCATCATCCACAATGGAAGAGCGTATTTCAGGTGACATTTTTACTACCGCAGTCTTTGTGTGTGCATCACTCTTTTGCTTGGTGAATAGCAAATTCATAGCGAAGCCATCGTCGACCAGGGACTTTATTCTTGGGTTCTTGTTGAGGATGCTGGGAATGATCTCATTATCCTCAGCGTCATTAGCAATGCCTACCAGAGTCATTTTTGGCATCATCTTCTTTGGTTCGGAGACACTGAAGGCACTGTCCACCCCCAAACACTGATTGATGGCCCTTCCTGCATCTTCTTTGGCTTTCTTGGATGGAAGTCGTACCACCAGTACACCTGAATCAGTTCTAGTTAACTTGTTAACCGGAACCGAAGCCAAAGCAGTCTCGATTGCCTTTGTATCTGGTGGGCTTACTGGCTCGGAGGATCGGTCTTTTGGCTTCACTACCAGGACCTGATGGTCCCAGACAGTTTTTTTCTTTCCACCATCTACCACCTCAGTGGTGCATTTGGTCGGCTCCTTTTTGGTCTCTTCAAATGTTTGCTGAACTATCTTGGCAAACAAGGGAATGTCGGGGGCAGCAACTTTAGTCTCAAGGATATCCATTCTGTTACCAATACTCTCTATCTCCACGGCCACCGCAGCAAGGGCACCCTTCACTTCGTTTACAATGGCAGTCTTCACTTCACCAACTAGGGCAGCCGTCAGGTCATCCAAGGTCTGCTGACATTATGCGTCCTTTGCAGCCAGGGGGGTGGTATCGCAAACAGTGCAATGCCATCTAAATCCAGGTTTCTTCTTTGCAAGTACTCTGGAGGTCCTCATCATCAACATTTATACAGTTAACGTGAAAATAGGTACCACACGAGTAGCAGCCCAGCGATTTGGCCTTGCCCACAACCTTCCCACAACTACAACTCTGCTTGCTTGCTGCCATTTCAGTGGAAGTAACCAATAATTAAAAACAAAAACACCTGTATTTCGTATCTGATTAAAAATAAGAGAAAACCCTAGTTTAAAAAAAACGTGAAAATAACTACCTGGGACAGACCCCAGGTAGCGCCGTCCCCGTCAGTGCCACCACAATGGAAAAAAATTAAAATGGAAAAGAAAAAAAAGGGAAAGTGGTGTCTGCAAGGTCACCGCGGGCAGGTGGGGATCGACTTGGCTACCCTTTGGGGGTAGCCCAACCGAGATGCGTGGAGAGACCACGCACAGGATGGCAGATGTGTGTGGTGCAAAAACTTTAACCAATTTTGCACAAGTTTTTTAGCTTATAGCAGTGACAATACAATTTCCACGGTACTCAGCAAGACCCTATTGGTTACGATACTGCCACTGCGCAAAGCACTGTAGTGTAGTGGGTGGTGTTGGTTTGTGGAGGCTGTGGCAATAAATTGTGTGCCTCTCATATCAAGGTGATCCTTGATTTTGAGGACTTTAGTTTCCTTGTGTAGGTGGTCTGTAGGTGTGGTAGCTGTGCACCCAGTGATTATTTTGAGGGATTTGTTCTGTATGGTCTGTAGAGCGTTGTAATGTGTTTCAGAGAGGTTAGAGGCCCAAGCAGGGCTAGCATATTCCATCACTGAATGTGTATATTGTTTGTATACTGTGGTGGTAGTTTCTTAGTTGTTTGGGCAAGTGACTTGAGGGCGTTTAGTCTTGGTGTCAGTTTGTTCTTTATGCTTGTAATATGTTGTTTAAATGACATTGAAGTATCGTACATTACACCCAGGATTTTGTGTATTTACCTAATTGTATTTACCTAATTGTAGTTTACAGGAGTTGAGCTAAGCTCGTGTTGTCCCGTCTCTCAGTCTACTTTTATTCAATTTTTTCTTGAAAATATGGATGTTCCCTGCCCCTACCACCTCCTCCTCCAGCCCATGCCATTTGTCAATACATCTATAGGGGAAGCTAATCTTCCTGATATCGTTCTTGCAGGTAGGTCTTTTTACTTTGTAGCTGTGGCCTCTAGTTATTCCTGTATCCATAATTAATATAGCCTCCCTATCCAGCCTCTCCAGCCCTCGGGTGCATTTGTATATCATTATCATGTCTCCCCTCTCTCTCCTCTCTTTTAGACTCGGTAAATTTAATTTGTCTAGCCTCCTTTCATATGGCAGTTCTCTAAGACTTGGAACCAATCTAGTAACTGCTCTCTGGATTCTTTCTAACTTGTGAATATGCTTCTTAAGATGCGGGGACCACACCACTGCTGCACACTCCAATCTTGGTCTAATCATACTTTTTATAATCTTCGCTAACATGTTCTCATCCAAGTAGTTCAGAGCAACTTTCATATTCCCGGCCATTGCATACATTCCGCTAAAGAGCTTGTTAATATGTTTCTCTGGCGACAAGTTATCTTGTATAATCAACCCTAAATCCTTTTCTTTTTCGGCCTTGCTAATTATATTATCTCCCATCCTGTACTCCCAATTTGGTCTATTCACACTTCTTCCCATACAGTATTTAACACATGACATTTACTTATATTAAATTTCATTTTCCACTTGGTGCTCCATTCGTATATTTTATCTAAATCCCCTTGCAGCTCCTCACAACTACTTATATTTGTTATTTGTCTCATAATTTTGACGTCATCTGCAAACATTGACATGTAGGAGTTTATGTCTATCGGCAGGTCATTCACGTACATAAGGAACATAAGAGGTGCCAACACAGATCCCTGTGGCACACCACTCTCAACTTTGCGCCACGATGAGTAAGTTTCTCTAATGTTGGTCCTCATTTCTCGATCTGTTAAATAGCTCTCCATCCATTTCAGCAAAATCCCCCTGACACCTCGTATCATCTCAAGCTTAGATAACAATCTCTTATGTGGTACCTTATCGAATGCTTTGGAAAGGTCTAAGTAGACGCAGTCCACCCATCCGCCTCTTTCTTGGAGTACATCTATCACCCTACTGTAATAACATAGCAAACTGGTAACACAAGATGTCCCTTCTCTGAATCCAAATTGCTTTGGCGTTATTATCTTCTTTCTCTCCAACATTTTCATCCATCTCTTCCTAATTAGTTTTTCACAAATCTTGCATACAATACTAGTAAGTGAAACTGGTCTATAGTTTAAAGGGTCCTCAGGGTTTCCATTCTTGTATATCGGAATGATATTAGCTCTTTTCCATTCAACAGGAACCTGTCCTTTATCTAAGGAAGCTTGAATTATGTCCCTCACTGGCTCCACTAATTGCTCTGCACACTCCTTTAAAACCCAGGCAGACACTTCATCCGGTCCCATAGCTTTCCTTACTTCAAGTCCTCTCATCGTAGATAACAGCTCATCTCTAGTTATTTCAATCTTGCTAAGACCACTCTCCAGTACTCCCGCCTGTGGTTCGTCAAAACTTTCCTCTCTAGTAAAAACCGACCCCAATTTGTTATTCATTACCTCGCACATGTCCGATACATTTTCATACGTCCTAGCATCTACTCTTAATTTAGTAATTTGTTTCTTTACCTTCAACTTACTGTTTATATATTTATAAAACAATTTAGGGTCACTTTCACATTTATTTACTATGTTCTTCTCATAGTTCATTTTAACTTGCCTAATTATGTTAACATATCTATTCCTCTCCTGTGTGTGAGCGCTCGTGAATCCACTTGGAGAATTGGCGCTCGAACAAATAAAATACCAGCATATTATTATTATTATTGTGTGTGTGTGTTATAGGGATGTTGTTTAAGGTGAAGTGAGGGATATGTCTATGTTCTACTGTCCAGTTTGTGAGAAGGGTCGCTGTTTGATTATAAAGCAAAAATACAGAATAGTAAAAATGTTGCGTCTCCTGCCGCCGCCGCCAACACCGTGAACGATCGCAGTAGTGCAAGTACAGTAGGGTCCCGCATAAAACGTGTTCGCATAAAACGAGTCTCGATTAAAACGACCGACCTAAAATATTAATATTTAATTTTCGATCAGAACGAATGTGATCACATAAAACGAGTCCGCCGCCAAAGTGGGGCAAATACAAGGAGTTTTCATATAGAGCGCCGAAATATCGTACAAAACGTACAAAATATCGTACGCTTTCATATAAAACGCCGAAATATCGTACAAAACGTACGAAATATCGTTCGCTTTGTACGAAAATTTTCGCTTACAGTGAACATTGACGATATTGCGCCACCAAAATGCTGTGTTCACATAAAACGAATTCGCATAAAACGCCCTCGTTTATCGACCATAAACTCGTTTTATGTGAGACCCTACTGTACTGGCACTGAGCTGGATACACAGGCCTAGTTTGCCTTTTTCCAGAGGATCTACTGTAAGAAACTGTAAGAAGTGAATCACAGGATTTTACCTTTGCTATATCTAAATTAGACTTTGCTGGAACACGTAGGGGTCCTCCGATAGTGTCACAGAGGGTACTAGCAGAACAGTACCGGGGCGGCTCAACTTGTAAACGCCAGAGTGGTGACATTTCTAAGGAGGTGATACCACTCTCAACCAACCACTGATAAGGGTAGGGGTGTCTGGAGACAGTCAGAGCCCTCTCAGGTACAACCTTTAGTTCAGATTCAGGACACGACTAGGGAGCGTGATAATGTACAAACAATCCCCTCGTCGGTCCAAGACTTAGCTTGGCCGATAAACGATCAGGTGCCGGAAGCACGGCAATCGACGCCGGAAATTGTAGAAATACCGGAGGAGCAAGAGGACGTTGATCTGTCCTCAGCTCAACCAAGACCTAATGAGGAAGTGTCTGAGGATGGTTCTGAGTCCTCCAGAGAGTCCCATAGTAAGTGTTCAACGACATATGACCTAAATGAGATCTTACATAAAGTCATGCGCCAGTATTATATTCCTACTTCCCAAGGTCCTTCCACTACTATTCCGGTAACTCCCCCGATCGAGTCAACAGTGCGGCCATTAGAACCGACCGAAGTTAAGGCTCCCAATAAATCATTGCCTCCCGTTAACGTAAATCCGGCGAATATCACGGCAAGTGGCACGACAGTGCCCGCCTCTTTGACGATCACAAATGTTCGGGTGATCACGGAAATTACTCCTCCTCCCCTCGATAAACTCCCACAGAGGAGAGGCCCTATGCTTCTCTTGTACGGGCCAGACTGTTCATGGGTACCGGCTATCGCCCAGAACCCACATATGGCACAAACTATGGTATTGGGGGAGCTTACGGTCCCTAGTGACTGGACCATTGAGGTGAGTAAGAGCAAGAAACTGAGAGCCAAAGATGCGCAAGGACAACTATTGGATGTTACAATTAAGGCTATACCTAATGTATATTCCTCTGATTTCTTTGTATACTCTGCTACTCCTGCCTCGGCTGCACGACTTTTTGCGGACTGGTCACGATCTGACATAAAGTCACTCAACTCGCTGACACCGGAATTGGATACAATCCCGGTGCTCGATCAGTCACAACCCAGTCCTCCAGGTGAGGCAGGTAGGTGTGGGGCCGTGGGTGGACTGGGAAGCTGAGGCGCAACAATTTGCAGCCACTATTATAGGTTTGACTCCTGTAAGGAGATAAAGAAAACCTAATATTTAGTAGTGGCCCCGTAATCATTGCCGATTATGCCTATTACATAAGGCACTCTCTTCAAACACTCATCCGCCGTAGTTTGAATCTACCGCGCAGAGCATAAAAAATTGAGGAGCCTTCATCATGAGCGCACGCAACCTCACTCATGGTTTGTCATTATGAAATTGGGTTCTCACTACGAAAAAACTTTGTAACAAATAAAAAAGAAAAAGAAAATAAGAATAACTATTCATAAGCTTTCCATATAATCGTGGATGTACTTGTGTGGATCTTTGACCAGGCGCTGACTCAGGCGTCATTCTTCCTTCACTGACATATCAAGTAAATCAAAATCCTTAATACATCAACGAATGGGAATGGGAAGGTCGGGAGGGCCCCAGTCGTCAATGATTACGGGGCCACTACTAAATATTAGGTTTTCTTTATCTCCTTACAGGAGTCAAACCTATAATTTATTAGTGGCCCCTCCATCATTGACGATTATGCCTGATATCTAAGACTGGAGAGGGACATTCGAAATCATATCATAACTCTAGCAAAAGCAGATAATCAAACAACCACATAGTATTCTTACTTCGAAAAGATATATATTTTGGCGCAGCACATATATACAACATATATACACATGCGTACAACAGGGGAAGAGGGTTGTAGGAACGCTAAAAGCAGTAACAAGAAATAGGGTGGTCAGTATGGAAGTGAAGAAGTCCTTGCATGACAGTGTGGTAATCCCGACACTGACTTACGGAAGCGAAGCATGGACGTTGGTTGAGAGACTCAGACCAAGAGTGAGAGCAGTGGAAATGAATTACTTAAGGAGTGCGTGCGGAGTTACATGGAGGGATAGACAGACTAATGAGGAAGTAAGAAGGAGGTGTGGTGTGGAGGTAGATGTGCTGGAAAGTGTGAAAAGGAACAACTTGAGATGGTTCGGCCATATGGAACGTATGGAAAGCGAGAGAATGACTAAGAGGGTGTACGAGAGCGAGGTGGAGGGACAGAGGGGGAGAGGTAGACCGAATATGAGGTGGAAGGATGGAGTGAGGAACTACATGAACGAAGGCAGTGCTGGTTGGGGGGAGGGGCGTCGACTGACTGGGGACAGAGGTGCATGGGGGCGGTTCGTTCGTGGAAACCCATTCGGGGATCACGGCGTCAGGCAATAGATAGATAGATATATACAAAAAGGGGGTACAAGCAGGAGCGTGCTTCAAAGAAGCCTGCTTGATAAAAAAGGGTTAACTCTGAGATTCTGAGTACAGATCTGCCAGTTAATAAGGCACCCCACTTCAAATAAGTGGTGAAAAAATAAAAACTTATCAGTTTACATGTGCACATATAAACCCCATAAAACTAGTGGATATATCTTGCAAACTATATCCAATGCTTAAAATTAGATTGCTTCACAGCCAAAAACTACTTACAACAACACTGTTGTTTGTACTACAATTGTACTAGCACAATTTCCTGTAATGAATAGTACAGATAAATTTTTATATAACAACACCCATAAACAGTATCACAGCTCACATACTCCGGCGGGGTCTAGGGTGTCCTATGATACACTGACTGCATCCCCCCCCCCCCCCTTTTCTTGAAATTAAACAAAAAGTGACTTAGGGGCCACATAGACCCTCTGCCTTAAAGCTATACATGGCAAGGAAGGTTTGTCTAGAGCTACTGAAAGGTATCGAGTCAAAAACGTATGATTAGAGGCCCACAACTGTGTGGACGTAATATCTTCAACAGAATTTTTTTTAAGGAAACGTAAAGAGGCTGCTCACTTGCGTAAATCGTGAGCCCTACCCACAATGCCGGGATTACTCTCTTTAATGACCTCGACCAAGAGAGAAGCCAGTTTACGTTTCATCAAGCGTTTACCCGTACTTGCTACCCATAAAGCACCCTGGTGATTTAGAGGTGCCACTCTCAAATATTTGGTTAGAGCTTGCACTGGACATAAATTATGGTGCACCTTTCCCCTTTTCAACGCCGGCACCGTGAACTCTGAAAACACGTGTTCACTGTGCTCATTCTTGGCTATGAACCCTGGGGAAGGTGCAATGTGAATACACTCATTAAGCCTACCAAACCTGAGGCAATTAGGTGTGTTGCTCATCGCCGCCAGCTCAGATACTCTGTTCCCGGTAGCCAAAGCCATAAGGAATACTGCCCTTTTTAAAAGTAATGTAAAATCTGCAGTATTTTGGTACAGACGGGAATGAAGTAACGACAATGCTTTGTCCAGAGACCAGGTAGGCATGAGCTGACGGGGAGGTGGGCGGAGTTTAAAACATGCCCTCATAAAACCTGTTTCCTCCACGACTAGTATGGTGAGACCGGTAAGATCCAAAAATGGCATCCTAATCGCAGCTAAGTGATTTTTTAACGTTACTACAGATAAACGTTTCTGCTCGAACAGATAATTTAAATAATTAAAAACCAAAGCCACCGAGGGCACAGTTTGTTCTGTTCTAAGAATCCAAGAAGTAAAGGCTTGCCAATGCGATTGATACTGTCGCTTTGTAGACTGGGTATATTGATTCATGAATTTATTGGTCACGTCTCTACCATATGGTGCTAGCCACTTGGCCTCCTGAATGTCCATAATGCAAAAGTCAGCGAGGTCTCTAGGTTGCCAATTGTTTCTAAGTGGAAAAACCCGACCGGGAGTGACACCGGGTGCAGGCACCACGTTTTCAATTGCTGGTACCACAACTGCGCCGGCCACAGGGGTGCGATTAGCGAGACTACGCCCCGATAATCCTGTAGTTTGTTTACTACGTGACACATTAGAGACGCGTCTGGCGGCGGAAACAGATAAATGGAACTCCACCTGTTCCAGTCTGTCACCAGTGTGTCTGGCCCGCCGGCCGGCGTTATCGCCGGCGGGTGAGGTAAAGTGGGAGTTTGTGATTCTCCTCTGACGCAAACAGATCTACTTGTGGACGGTAAGGCTCTGCAATCATTTGATCGAAAATGTTTTGCTTGAGTGCCCACTCTACTGTTGTGCTCTGTCTCCGAGACAGCGCCTCTGCCCAGACGTTTGCTACGCCTGGGAGATATGATGCATGAAGATGAATGTGCAGCTCGTTGGCTAGCACAAAAATCTTTTCTGACACGTCTAGCAACTTCCGAGACCTCGTTGACCCTTGTTTCTGAATGCAGTGAACTGCATTGAGATTGTCCATCCTGAAGGCCACCGACTTTCCCCGTAAAGTAGAGCCGTGAACCTGAAGGAAATACAAGGGGACTAGTAACTCTTTTACATTTATGGGAGAGGTTTCTGAAGGGGACCAAAGCCCTTGACCCTGATGCCCGAGGTTTGACTGAAAGCCCCAACCTATCGTCCCTGACGCATCCGTGTCCACCCATACCGTCGGCGGAGGAGAGGTCCATGACATGACTGAGTGCAATATTTCCCTCTTCGCCCAGACCACTAGTAAGCTGTGTATTAATGTTGGGATAGGCCATAATAAAAATAAGATAAGAATGGGAGAATGCTGGCCGAGAAGCAAGAGAGAGTCGAAAGATGGAGGGAGTACTTCAGTGAGTTGCTAAATGTAAGGAATGAAGAGCCAGCAAACATAGCTGGATATGGTATGGGAGGGAGAAGAAGAGAAGTAGTGGAGGAGGAGGTGGGGATCAGGAGGTCAGAAGTGTGGGAAGCCATGAAAAGAGTGAAGTTGGGGAAAGCACCAGGAACAGATGGAGTGTGTGGGGAAATGTTGAGGTATGGTGGTGAGATAGTGATAGAATGGGTATGGAAAATGTGCAAACTAGCATGGGAGAAGGGGAGTGCACCTGATGACTGGAAGACTGGCATAATATCCCCCTATATAAGGGCAAAGGGGAAAGAGCAGTGTGTGGTAACCACCGAGGAATATGTCTTCTAAGCGTAGTAGGGAAGGTATACAGTAAGGTAGTGATTGAGAGAGTGAGAGTGAGAACGGAGAAATGGATAGGCGACGAGCAGGGAGGTTTTAGGAAAGGAAGAGGATGTGTAGATCAGATTTTTACCCTGAATTGTGTTGTGGAGAAGTATCTGGAGAAGAAACAAAAGGTGTATGTTGCCTTTATGGACTTGGAGAAGGCCTATGACAGAGTGGATAGAGAAGGTTTGTGGAAAGTACTAAGAATATACGGAGTAGAGGGCAAGTTGCTGAAAGCAGTGAAGAGCATGTATGAGGGTGCAAAGGCGGCAGTACGTGTGGAGAGTGAGCAGAGCGAGTTCTTTGACCTGAATGTTGGTTTGAAACAGGGGTGTGTGATGTCCCCGTGGTTGTTTACTGTATATATGGATGGAGTCATGAAAGAAACACTATCAAGAGCAGTGGATGTTGGTGTATCGCTGAAAAGGGAGGGAATTGAGTGGAAGCTACCTATACTGCTGTTTGCGGATGATACAGTTCTGATGAGTGATAATGAATGGGAGTTGCAGGGTCTGGTAAATGAGTTTGGAACAGTGTGCAAAAAACGGAATTTGAAGGTAAATACGGGGAAGAGCAAGGTTATGGTCTTCGAAAGGGGTGAAGTCACAGAGTGTGAGGTGAAGCTGAACGGTCAGGCTAGGGAGATTGTCAACTCTTTTAAGTATCTGGGCAGTGTGTTGAGTAAAGATGGGACTATGGATGAAGAAGTGCGGGAGAGGGTGCAACAGGGGAAGAGGGTTGTAGGAACGCTGAAAGCAGTAACAAGAAATAGGGTGGTCAGTATGGAAGTGAAGAAGTCCTTGCATGACAGTGTGGTAATCCCGACACTGACTTACGGAAGCGAAGCATGGACGTTGGTTGAGAGACTCAGACCAAGAGTGAGAGCAGTGGAAATGAATTACTTAAGGAGTGCGTGCGGATTTACATGGAGGGATAGACAGACTAATGAGGAAGTAAGGAGGTGTGGTGTGGAGGTAGATGTGCTGGAAAGTGTGAAAAGGAACAACTTGAGATGGTTCGGCCATATGGAACGTATGGAAAGCGAGAGAATGACTAAGAGGGTGTACGAGAGCGAGGTGGAGGGACAGAGAGGGAGAGGTAGACCGATTATGAGGTCGAAGGATGGAGTGAGGAAGTACATGAACGAGGGCGGTGCTGGTTGGGGGGAGGGGCGTCGACTGACTAGGGACAGAGGTGCATGGGGGCAGTTCGTTCGTGGCCACCCCTTCGGGGATCACGGCGTCAGGCAATAGATAGATAGATAGAGATAGGCCATAATTTTCCCGCCGGTAAGAGTGGGAAATATCTGTTGCCCTCCAAGATTAAACGTTTGACTTTCAACCGGCCCAACTTCACAGTTAGTTGAACCCAGTTGAGAGAACCGACTAGAGATTCCCAGAGTCTCCGTGTCGTAGTCAGACTGTGGAGAAACATAAACAGTTTCTTGCGAAATCTGTTTCGATTGTCCACACTCTGACTCAGAGTGAGAGATGCTGTGTCCCAGACCAGCCCTATCCACTGAATTACTCGTGAGGGAACAAGGTTTGACTTTACCAAGTTGACCTTGAATCCTAGAGATTTGACATGGTTTAACGTAATGTTGACATGAGTGTTGCAAAACTTTTCTGTCTCTGCCACCACCAGCCAGTCGTCCAGATACCACAAGATCCTGATCCCTTGTTCTAAAATGGGCGTCAGGGCTTGCCGGACTAATTTTGTGAAGATGCGCGGTGCTAGGTTCAACCCAAACGGCATCCTTTGAAAGACATAATTCTGATGCATTATTCTTAACGCCAGAAATTTTTTAAATCTCGTTTACCGGGACATGCCAATACGCGTCTGTCAGGTCTAATGAACACATCCACCCTCCCGGCGAAAGTGTTAGCCTGATTTGATTCACTGTCAGCATCCTGAAGGACACGTTGTGAATGTGGAGATTCAAATAAGACAGGTCTACGACCGGTCTCATTTGAATACTGTCCCTTTTCGGTACTAGAAAGAGTTTGGAAGTAAACACCGGGTAAGTCGGGGGGACGGGGATAATGACACCCTTGGTAATCATCTCCTGAACTAGTGACTCCACCTCTAAAGAAACATGATTGGCCGTTGTCGGCTGACGTAAGCCAGGTCGCCGGAGCCACTGCCAAGTGATGCCTTTGCGTACCACAATCCTCGCCCATGTTCTTAAAGGCCATGCCTGATGACACGCCCGGAAGGACCCAGTTAGCAGACTGGGGTTCGCCGGCTGGACTACCCTTGTTTCCAACACGCCTTTGAATGGCCCCGGGAGTGAGAGAGACCTTAGTTTTTTGCTGGTGGAGGTGTACCCTTGGACGACTGGCCGGGTTTGGCTGGAGGCGGGCCCTGACCTGGTCGTTGGTGAAACTTGTGGCCTTTACCTGAGAAACTACCCTGTTTATACCTGAACTGAGCCTGACCCTGGGTGGAAGGGGACTTTGGCTGATGAAAAGGCTTAGACCCACTAGCTTGAACTTTCGAAACTGGTTTGGGTTTAGGGAAAGTGAAGGTAGGTTTCTTAGGTTGAGAGGGACTTTGTTTGAATGCTTGTGCCATATTGAAAACAGTCTAACAAACTGCTAGTGAAATCAAAAAAGGAGTTAGAACTGGAGACAAAACTACTTGGCTTGCAATACGGTCAGGAAGTTTCTTCACTTAGAACATTCGCAGATCCTGCCTTGCTCGAACTGCCTCTAATAAGGCCGTCCGAATATCTCCTAAAGACTGTATGGAAGTCTGGAGAAGCAAGCGCCGGGCAAGCTCAATGGCTTTCTTGACTTCCGCGGCTTCAATTGCCTGAGAAGAGCGTAACAGAGACTTTGTTACTTGCTGGGTAACAACATATTGCGAAAACAGTCTAAACGCTTTTCCTCTTAACCTAAACTCGCGGTCTAGGTGAGCTGGGGAAGGCGTGCTAAAAGGATCTTTTAATTCGCACAAATTGATTTTAGGGGCAGCCAAGAAATCAAACAAAGCAGAGGGGACTCCGCCGGCACTATAAATCGGAAGAGAGAACCAAGAATGGTGTTCTTGAGGGATTTGGTGGGAAGATTTTGACGTGAAAGTAGTGGCAAAATTTTGAGCCTCTGTTTCCCATTCCACCCAAGGTCCCGTACCCAACTGCCCCACCTGCAAAACTGGATTAGAGGCTGAGTCTGTGATCGGAAACATATCCAACTCCGGCGTCAAAGCAGAAAGTGCCTTGACGTCGTTAAAGCCGTCATTCTTAGTCCAGTCAGAAAATAGCTTTGAAGCTGAGGCAGGGGGTAGAGCTGGTGTTGATGCATACACAAAAAAGTCATGGTTATAATAACTTGGAATGGCCTTAATATGAACATCGAAAATATTTCCTTGACTATCCAAAGCTCTGAGTTTTCTAGACTCATTACCTTGGATTACCCACTCATGTGGTACAGGGAGCTCCCCCGAAATAGTAGCTTGTGCTGCCTCTGGCTTAGTTGGTAACATTGCTACCCATGACTCATCAGGCCCATATAAAAGAGGCATTGCTCCTTTTTTGACTGGCACCTTGTCTAAAGGAAGGGGAGTTATGTCTGATATGACTCGCACATTGGAAGTAGTGAGAGCTGCTGTGCCTGGCACATTGGAACTTGGATCTGACACAAGAGGGGGGTTAGGTATTTTAGCTAAAGCAATGGATGTAGCCAGAGGTAGCACATTCGTCGACGTCGCGGGAGCTCCCGTACCAACTGTAGGAGTTTCCGGCGCAGGGCCAAAGAACCTATAAAGTGCATTCAATAGTAATCCATCAATCTCTTCTGCTGTTACATACCAAGCCGATGACGAACTCCGTGGAGATTCGACAGTACCCTGAGAGTCGTCTAGAAGTTGACTGGACTCTTGAACCTCCATCTCTGAGACCAGAGATCGTTGTTCTTCATCCGTTAAGTCTGGCCTATCATGGGAAGATCCCGCCGAAGCCGGGACCTCCACATGCTGCCATGTTAAATCTGGGATAGAAGATGGTACATCGGCATCCCGGTGGACGTCAGCCACTACTTGAGTCACAAAACGGTGTGTTCTGTCCTGCCAGGACTGTGAGTAACGCCATACCCCTTGGCTGTGGCTGTCACTCGCTTGCGAGCTAGGAATACTCTCTGATTGAGAGCCCTCACCCGAGCCCCCTAGAGGTTTATAGTTTCTGTAAGACACTTCTAAATCTGAGGCTGACACACGTGACCTAGTAGAAAAAGCCTGAATATCAGTTAATGAAATGTCCGCCGGGGCATCCTCCACCACATTCTCTGACTCCACCCCCGACCTGTCAGATTGGACGTTAGACTTGGTGGGGGTAGAGGCAGAAAGCGGGGTACCAGGCTCCGGCGACCGCCGTGAGTCCTTTCGCGCCGGAGGATCCCTTTTGGATGATTTATGACTTTTACTTGACTTATGCTTAGTACTAGTACTGTCTTTAGATCCCCCACTCGCTTCCTTTTTCTTCTTTTTGGAAGGGGAAGCAGAGTGGCCCGAATCTGTCACCTGCTGCCTCAGTGGTGACCTTGAAGTGGACCTCATCTCCGTTGCCAAAGGTGACGGTGAGCGAGGCCTTAGAGTTGCTGGGGGAGGGTGTGGCAACTTGTCCCCGCCCAGTCTCTGAGGTCTTACGTGCATGTATCTTATACTGAGGGGGGGTATGTTTAATAATTAAAAGCTCCCATAGCTCAAGGTTATCACATTGCAATGCTTTATGTGCTACATTCGTTGAGTAAGTAGCGAGAAGTTGTTTCACTTCTTGTAAAGCCACCGCCGCAGTATTATCCTTCTGAATTAGAACTTTAACACTTAAGAGGTGACAAATAGTGCAATTCTTTGTCACCCACATCCCCCGTGACCGATCTAGGCATTTAACACATTTAATACAGAGCTTGTGAGCAAAAATAGGGATACCTGAGCATAACGGTGTTGAACATAAAGCAATGAGAGGTTCAAGTGCCGCCATGACAGAGACTGGGGGGAAAACTACCCCGCCCCCGGGAACTACCTGGTCACCTGGTGCAACGCCGGTACTCCGCCCTGGAAAGAGAAATTTCCAGGAATTAATGCTCATAAGGTTACCCCAAAATGGTACAAAACATGTGCCTTAAAACCGCCGGTCAACGAACCGTAGCACTGCACCACTACTGTTCGTTTTCCTTTACTTTCATATTAAAGATTTCAGCATATCTTTACCTGTCCAAAAGATTTAAGCATATCTTCTGAATCCTCCTAAAGATGAAGCATATATTTACTAAAGAGGAAGGCTTTCAAGTATCCCTTTTTTTTTTTTCTATGTGATTGAGGGAGGCAAAAGGCATAACTGCCTATAGCGAGTGCCTCCCTTGAAACACTAGTAAGATTCAGGCAACTTTTTATCCCATAAAAAGTCTAAACCTATCTTAATCTCTAATCCGGCTACTCCCAGAAGCCCTCATAGATCGCCGTATTGAAGGCCGTGATACCCTATTGTATCAATCAATTGTTTGGCAATTTATCACGAATTGCAAATCCGGTAATATAACCACCCGAAGGTACAACCGCCGGGTTTTATATGTAATGACAAACCAATTGTACCTGCCCCAGACCTCTTTGTAAAAAGGTCGCCGGGAGGGAAAGACCAAACAAAACCAACAGCATTGTTTCAATGGCTTTGAAAAGCCGAGAAAACCATATCCAACAGGTGTCAGCATGATCACCTAGATAAATGTGTGGAGCCCACCTCGCCGTGAATAAAACAGGAAGCCTGATCACAGGCTCGACCACAGAAAACGCAGTTTCTGATGAGCCCTCAAGCTACCCAACTCGCCGGGGTAACTTACCTATTTTAACCAACCTAGACAAAGTAGAAAGGAAAGCCTTTCGTATCATTAACTCCAGCCCACTCACCAACTCTCTGCAATCTCTCTCTCTTTACCGCAATGTTGCATCTCTCTCGCTATTCTATCGCTACTACAATAATCAGTGTTCCTCAGAGTTCTCTCAGTGCATACCACCTCCTTTACGTAGGGTACATAGTACCCGTCTTGCAGCACAATCCCACCCCTACTCTGTACAATTCTCCAACTCAAGAATGAAACGTTACTCCCAATCATTCTTCTATTCAACAGCTGAGCTCTGGAACTCTCTCCCTGAATCCTTCTTTCCCTCATCCTATGACTTAAATTGTTTCAAACTCTGTGTGTCCAGACATTTTGGCTCGAACGTTCCTTGATTTTGGCCATGTCACTCTTTTAACTCTGGGGGAAGCACATGTCACAGGCAGTTTTGCCTTTTGTCTCCCTCATCTACATAAAAAAAACAAAAAATAAATAAATAAAAAAAGTGGTAAATATGTGAGAGAGCAGAATGACTTACCCATCATCTAAATCATCAGCACTACAAGCCACAGGTTTATTATTGGTGTCCTGTCCCTTCATCCTCCTGACTCTCTCTGCCTCCAGTATCTCCAGCCTGCGCCGCTCATCCTTGGCCAGTTCCTCGGGTGTCTTTAGCTTCTCCACTGCTCGAGCCTTCCCTGTGCGGTCAAATCCCAGCTCCTTTACCAGGATGTCGTACTCACGAAACTCGCAGTTCTTCTTGGCCTGAAAGAAAACAATGATAAACAGTGGTGTTCTCAAGGTGACCTACTTGCACAACTATTAATATATTATTGACCCCGTAAGGGGTTGATATAGGAGAGATATCCCCCCGCCAGACGCCATAATTCCCGAGAAGGGGTGGCCATCAACATTAGGCGTTTGTCACGAATCGCTAGGTCAAGTTGCCCGGGCTTGACATCTACCAATAACATTTTAACAGTGGGAGCTCGATCCGCCGACCCTTTGATCAGCGACCGATGCCCTACTGACTCTGCCATGGCTCGCCACTGGATTACCAGTGCTATTAGTCTGATTATATTTTGTGTATAGGATATATTGATTTTTACCAATTACACCCATTCCTTTCATACATACAGTAAATGCAAGTTTAAGGACCGTTTTGTCCACAGAGAATGTGGTTACAGTCTCACGTCCTACAGTAAATGGCGGATTTCCAGGCGATCCTGTCAAGGGCTGGTTTCAAGTTCTATATTTTGAGATGATAACCTACTGAAAGCAATGGAGGAAATAGATAATAGAGAGAACAAATATAAGATTTTGATTGGAGATTTCAATTTGCCAAGGATCAACTGGGCAAATTGTACTACTCCAGCGGGACAGTGTAGCCTGGAAAACAAGTTTATAGAGAAAGTGAGAGATTGTTTTTTAACGCAACATATTACAGAGATGACAAGATATAGAGATGGGACGCAGGGGAGTGTACTTGATTTGATTTTTAGCAATGAGGAGGATATAGTAGAACATATCAATGTGGATAGCCCTATAGGTCGTAGTGACCATGCCTGTATAAGTTTTAGTTGCAATATTAAAACAGAGAGGGATAATAGAAGCAATAAAAAAATATACATGTATGATAGAGCAGATTATGAGCTGCTGAGACGGTGTTTGGACATTGACTGGGGGGAATACTTGAACGGTGAAGACGCTGAAGGAATGTGGAGGAAGATTAGAGTCAAACTGGAGAATGCTGTATCCAAATGTGTACCAGTAAGGGAATATAAGGATAAAACAAAATTGAGGAAAAGAACGAACCCAGAATTGCCAATGAAAAGAAAGCTTTGGACATTGATAAGAAGAAAGAAACGATTGTGGGAAAGACTAAAATTGTTAAAAAAGAACAGGGGGTCTAGTATAGAAGCTAAAGAAGTGGATTTGGAACGTAGACAAATAAACAATAAAATAAGGTGGGAGACAAGGAGGGGGGTGAAGGAGAGGGAGAGAGAGATTGCTAGAAATGTGAAGTATAATCCAAAAATATTCTGGAAGTATATTCAGGAAAAGTTAACAAGAAGAGTAGGTATCCCAGAACTGATAGGAGACCTGGATGATGGGAATAGAGCAGAAACTGATAAGGAGAAAGCAGAGGTGCTGGAGAAATACTTTGGGGAGGTACTAACAGTGGAGTCGGTTGATGCATTTTTTTTTTTTTTTTTTTTTTTTTCTATATTCCAACTTACTTCCTCTCGGGCATAGGCTGAGAGCCTTAACATTCACCGCTTTACAATGAACAGTGAAGCCCGTGAGATCTTGTTCCAGTCTAGGGAGTGAGACATGTGAAGCACGTAGAGTACAACGAGCACCTGCCATCTTGCCTTCACATGAGGCACGGTGCTCACTCATGGCCCGAAACGACCCCATCTCTGAAGCCATCTCGTTCCCGTGCTTCACTGTCTCACTACCTACACTCGGACCCTCACACTTACACACACACAACGCCACCTGTTGAGCAGATAACACACCAGTGCCTACTATTCCCATCAAACAGGCACCGGCACTAGAACTAATAGAGTTTTCCCATGCTAGAATAAGGAGGGCTATAGAAAAAATTAACAGAAGTAAGTCCCCGGGACCGGATGGGATACATCCAAGAATCATAAAGGAAGGAGGTGAGATGTTAGTAGAGCCTTAAATTTTTTAGTTGAGGTATCTTTTAATACAGGACAAATCCCGATGGACTGGAGAGAGGCGAACATAACAGCTATATTTAAGAAGGGAAAGAGAAATGACCCAGGAAATTATAGACCAGTCAGTTTGACAAGTGTTGTGTGTAAACTAATGGAACCGGTAATTAGAGAAGGAATAATGGAGCATATGAAATCAAACCAACTTTTCAGTGGGAGACAGTTCAGATTCTTGCCGGGGAGGTCGACGGTACTACAGCTAATTAAGGTGGTAGACGATTGGATGCAAATTCTGGAGGATGGTGATGTTATAGACGTGGTATATTGCGATTTTATGAAGGCCTTCGATAAGGTCCAACATAAAAGGTTAATAGAGAAAGTTAGAAGCTATAGTATAGGGGAGAAATGTGTGAAATGGATAGAAGCCTTCCTGAAAGATCGGAGACAGAGGGTACTGGTGAATGGAATAGGCTCGGGGTGGAGGGAAATTACAAGTGGGGTACCTCAGGGATCTGTGTTGGGACCACTACTGTTCGTTATATTTATCAACGACTTACCTGAAGTTATAACCAATGGAAGTGAGATATACCTGTATGCGGATGACACTAAGCTGTATAGAAGAGTGAGGAGTAAGGAAGATGTAGGTTTTCTTCAATGAGATGTGGAGGACATGAAGGGATGGTCTGAACATTGGTTAATGCCTTTTCATCAAAAAAATGCAAGTACATGCGGATTGGGACTAGCAAGATAGACAAGGTAGGATACAGCATGTATGAAGCGATGGAGGAAGTGAATGCAGAAAAGGATATAGGAGTAGTGATAGACAATAAGTTAAATTTCTCAGAACATTTAGCGGAAAAGATAAACAAAGCCAATAGAATTGTAGGGCTGATAAGGAGGACATTTGTGTCACTTGACGAAGAAATATTCAGGAATCTCTATACAACGCTGGTTAGGCCGCACCTGGAATATGCGAACCAGGTGTGGGCTCCATATATGGTAAAGGATATAGAAGCAGTGGAGAAAGGGCAGAGGAGAGCTAGCAAGCTAGTACCAACGTTGAAGAACGCGGGCTATGAGCAGAGGTTGAGGACACTGGGACCTCCGACACTGGCATATAGGAGAAAGAGAGGGGATATGATAGAGACTTTTAAGATAGTGTCAGGAAAGTATGATGAGGATGTGTGTGAAGGTATCTTCTTGATGCGGGAGGGAACAAGAACGAGAGGAGACTCTAAGAAAATTTACAAAGAAAGAAATAGGCTTGAAAAGGCAAAGAACTCATTTTGTGATAGAGTGGTAAATGAGTGGAACGCACTGCCCCAGTATGTAGTCGATTCCGAATCAATAAGGAAGTTTGAAAGTAATCTTGATAAAGCATGGGGAAGACAAGATTTGAAGTTTAATTACAAAGCAAAAATACAGAATAGTAAAAATGTTGCGTCTGCTGCCGCCGCCGCCAACACAGTGAACGACCGCAGTAGTGCAAGTACTGGCACTGAGCTGGATACACAAGCATAGTTTGCCTTTTTCCAGAGGATCTACTGTAAGAAACTGTAAGAGATCGGACCGGAGTACCCGAGCCCACATCATTCCAGGTTCACCCCTATGCGCAGCTCCCCCCACGTTCACAGCCCGCATTTCCTCACCCAGCTCTGATTATCGATAATTTCCATGTGTCCAAACAAAGTCGGCTCGTGCGCATCACTTCACTGACACTCCTAATACCCAGACGCCTTCTTAATTCATCGCTCGATACCCCGTCCCCGAGATTAACCCCACACATCCATCTCACCATTCTCTTCTCATTCCGTTCCATTCAATTGTAATCCTCCACTTTAACCGGCCACGTCTCCGAGGCATAGGTCATCGCGCTCCTAACACACGAGGTATACACTTTCCCTTTAAGGTGGGGTGGAAGCTCTCTCATGGTCAGGAGTGGCAACAGCTCTCTAAACTTTCCACAGCCACTTCTGACTCGAGCAATGGAGCCAGCTTCAGCACCACCTCCGGCAGAAACCGTATTGCCAAGATAGCAGAACTTATTCACACACTCCAGCGTTACACTGTCGAAATCAACACTGACAGGCGGGTCATTTAACCAATTCCTTTCCTAGGATAATATATTTATTAGTGGCCCCTTCATCATTGACGATGCGCCTTAACGTTGGTAATGGCCAATCTTTGAACTCAAGCTTGCCTTTCAAACTTCCCGCCTGGGAGAGATCAAAATACGATTGCGACACATCGTGAGCGAAACGCTCTTAACCCTCGGAATCCGGGAGACCTCATATAAGGCAAACAAAAATATTGGCAGGAATCCGGGAGGCCTAATATGAGGCAAAATGCGCGGCTAAAAATCGCCGCTAAAATCATCATAACTCGGCAACCACGCGTCGTAGTGATGTCATCTCAACGGTAGTCTACAGACAACAAAATGTTCTACAATTTGCAAAAGAAATGACTGCTCTAGGTGGTCTCAATCAGTAGCTACTGAATTATGAAGCTTGACTATACGCAAGGTTATGGTCTTCGAAAGGGGTGAAGTCACAGAGTGTGAGGTGAAGCTGAACGGTCAGGCTATGGAGATCGTCAACTCTTTTAAGTATCTGGGCAGTGTGTTGAGTAAAGATGGGACTATGGATGAAGAGGTGCAGGAGAGGGTACAACAGGGGAAGAGGGTTGTAGGAACGCTAAAAGCAGTAACAAGAAATAGGGTGGTCAGTATGGAAGTGAAGAAGTCCTTGCATGACAGTGTGGTAATCCCGACACTGACTTACGGAAGCGAAGCATGGACGTTGGTTGAGAGACTCAGACCAAGAGTGAGAGCAGTGGAAATGAATTACTTAAGGAGTGCGTGCGGAGTTACATGGAGGGATAGACAGACTAATGAGGAAGTAAGAAGGAGGTGTGGTGTGGAGGTAGATGTGCTGGAAAGTGTGAAAAGGAACAACTTGAGATGGTTCGGCCATATGGAACGTATGGAAAGCGAGAGAATGACTAAGAGGGTGTACGAGAGCGAGGTGGAGGGACAGAGGGGGAGAGGTAGACCGAATATGAGGTGGAAGGATGGAGTGAGGAACTACATGAACGAAGGCGGTGCTGGTTGGGGGGAGGGGCGTCGACTGACTGGGGACAGAGGTGCATGGGGGCGGTTCGTTCGTGGCCACCCCTTCGGGGATCACGGCGTCAGGCAATAGATAGATAGATAGATAGACTATACGAAAATGGCCCCGGACACAGCGATCCGCCTCATATGAGGGCCCCCGGATCCGGAGGGTTAAAAACCACTCACGGACTCGTCCTATATGATGTGGGTACCACTACTAGAAAAAACTAGTAAAAAATAATGAAATAAAAAGATTAAACTTTGATCTTAGCGTTGTGCTTCTCATGCGTCTGCTGTTTGTGTACGCTTCGCTTTCCTCCTCGAAGCGCTTGCTCCTCCTTAATTCTCCCGGGTCCGCGTGGATCGGACGTGTGTCCCTGGCGCTCCTGCCCTCCCTTGTTCGTCACCTCCCCTCATTTATGGTGAGTCTTTGCTTTACATGTTATGTGCTGAAGTCAGGTAGCTTAATGACTTGTGTAGGCTGTGAGTGTTAAATGCGGGCACTGGAGACTGTTTTTCAGGGTCTATAGTAAACGTGTTAGGCGGAGTCCTCGTTGTGATAAGGCGAGGCTCCCACGTGTTTTTTATTCCCCTAGCTCATTATTAATTCACTGTGTAGTCTTGAGGCTTCTAATAGGGTGAAATGGGGCCTGTTGTTCGGTCCATTTAAGGTGTTCAACTAGTATGCCTCGTGGGCTAGTGCTCGTGGATTGTCTCACTTAGCTGAGGGATCCTGCACGGAGCCATGCTGCTCTTCAACCTACTCTTCGTGATTCTACGTGTTGGTGAGGTCTTCGGTGGATCGCAGGTTTGTGCTACAATGTCTAATTCATCGCCATCTGCCCCATCTAGTTGGCCTTATGTACAGTAGGTTATTAAATATATGGTTAGGGTGTGCTATTATTGATGTATTGATTACTATTCATGTATAACCATGCCATGTATGTACACATTGTTCATTCCATATTGGAGGGTTGGCCCTTCTGGCGGGATTTTTATAAAGTAAGACTTAATAACAACGTGTCTCTATTTGTTTCGCGTAGTTTTTCCGCCGGGAAACATCTAAGAGTTATGTTAAAATTCAAAACATCCGCCGTTCGGTACAGAATTGTAACGGATTTTGTCTGTTTTGTTTACGGTGTCTAGTTTGATTCTGGCTGAGCCGGAATGTAACTAAAATTGTGTTCGGAGGTCTGGCTATGGCTTCTCCTTTATCACAACTTAATCTCCGCCGCAAATAACTTGACAGATAAAAACGTTCGTTGCTTGGTACATTCGGACGTTTATCCTGGGGGTGCATCATGGGGAGCCACGTCCGCCGGGATATTAACGGCTGAGCCGAGAAACGAACTCACCCATTCCTATCTTGTAGCTTTCAAGCAAGATAGACAAGGTAGGATACAGTATGTATGAAGCGATGGAGGAAGTGAATGCAGAAAAGGATATAGGAGTAGTGATAGACAATAAGTTAAATTTCTCAGAACATTTAGCGGAAAAGATAAACAAAGACAATAGAATGGTAGGGCTGAGAAGGAGGACATTTGTGTCACTTGACAAAGAAATCTTCAGGAATCTCTATACAGCACTGGTTAGGCCGCACCTGGAATATGCGAATCAGGTGTGGGCTCCATATATGGTAAAGGATATAGAAGCAGTGGAGAAAGTGCAGAGGAGAGCTAGCAAGCTAGTACCAACGTTGAAGAACGCGGGCTATGAGCAGAGGTTGAGGACACTGGGACTTCCGACACTGGCATATAGGAGAAAGAGAGGGGTTATGATAAGAGACTTTTAAGATAGTGTCAGGAAAGTATGATGAGGATGTGTGTGAAGGTATCTTCTTGATGCGGGAGGGAACAAGAACGAGAGGACACTCTAAGAAAATTTACAAAGAAAGAAATAGGCTTGAAAACGCAAAGAACTTATTTTGTGATAGAGTGGTAAATGAGTGGAACGCACTGCCCAAGTATGTAGTCGATTCCGAATCAATAAGGAAGTTTGAAAGTAATCTTGATAAAGCATGGGAAAGACAAGATTTGAAGTTTGATTATAAAGCAAAAATACAGAATTGTAAAAATGTTGCGTCTGCTGCCGCCGCCGCCAACACTGTGAACGACCGCAGTAGTGCAAGTACTGGCACTGAGCTGGATACACAGGCCTAGTTTGCCTTTTTCCAGAGGATCTACTGTAAGAAACTGTAAGAAATGACATTTGGGGTATGTGGTTGGTGTTTTCCCCTCACCTTTCACATATGTTTTTTGTACTTTTCACGTATTATAGACCCTGCATGTAAGATGTTTAGTGGTGGATAACACTTTCTCCATCTTTGCAGGTTCTCCCAGTGCTTCAACCTGCCCTTCATCGCTGCCCCTCAGAGTTGCCGGTTTGGTGAGTACAGACCCTCAGTTTGCATGCCAACTTGTTCTTCTCCATGCTTCCTTCCTGGTTTCTTGGCCATTTTACGGTGTACATAGGAGTACACAGGAGTACCTTGGACATCAGGTATTACTCAGGACATCAGGCGGCACCAGGTCTTCCAACCCCTCACGGTTGCTTGCCCTCCAATGTACTAGGAGTCCAACGGAGTACACAGGAATTCAAGGACATCGAGCAACAACAAGTCTTCCAACTCCTCCTGGTTCCTTGCCCTCCGAAGTCCTGGGTGTCCAAAAGGGGTACAAGGGTAATCAGGCGACAACTCTTCCGAACCCTCACCGTTACTTGCCCTCCGACATACTGCTGTTTCTAGTGTCCCACAGTCCTTCGGTGTGTTCTGGTTGTGCTCTGGACATGCATCCGTGGATTTTCCCTTGACAGGGAGGGGGGTCTCTCTTCCTACATGGCCCACTTACGGACATCTTTTCTTCATTTACGACTGCAGCTCTCCTTGGATGCCGCGCACAGTGCTTGTCAGGTTGACCTTTGATGGATTCAGCGGTGTTGCAGTCTCTTTCTACGCTTTCTCCATCTCGGTGCGGCTTCTGCTGTCTCTTCCTCTGCTTACAACGACTTTCGACGGCAAGGGGGGGTTCTTCTGCTCCCCCCTCGTTGTTCCTCTGCTTCCCTCTCCCTCACTATCCAGGGGGGAGCTCCTTGTTGCAGATACGTTCCCTGGCTGTCTTTCCTCCGCCTGCCATTCTACCGTGGGGGTGGGGGGTGGGTGACTCCTCTGCCCTGCTGCTCACCCCTGGCCGCTCTTCTCATCCCCTTCCTGCTCCCCAGGGCTGGACCCGTCTTGTGGGTCGGAGGCCCTGGTCGCGGTTTCGGGGTTCTCTTCCTCCGGGGATGTCTGCTTTTGGGGCGAGGGGGCCCGGGTGCTGGTGCCCTCCGAACCCTGGCGTGACCTCATCCTTCTGGCTGGTCTGTCCCTCTTCGTGTCTACCTGCTGTTCAGGGCGTTCTGAGGTGACATTCTGGTTGCGGTCGCGAAGGTATAAGCCTCCCTCGCGCAGGGCGGGCCGTCAGTTCTTCTCGGTGGGCCCAGGCCTCCATCTGCCCATAGGCCCCTGCTCTAGTCGGACTTCAGCCACCTGGACGTCCTACTGGTTGTTCAGTCCCTCTCGGTCTTGTCGGGACTGGTTCTCCTTGGGGCCGGACCTGCGCGAGGGCAGTATAATAATAATAATAATAATAATAATAATAATAATAATAATAATAATAAAAATAATAATAATAATAATAATAATAATAATAATAATCTGGTCTCTTATTTCTCGCAAGCGCCAGTTCTTCCAGAGGAATTTCACTAGTGCTCGTAACACATTGCACCACAATCAAGAGAAGTGTGGTGCAGTTCACCTGTAGTTCAAGCAACAACTATTTAACATGGCAGCAGTTAGAGTCTGTAACGACCTGTCACTGTGCCCCTTGCAAGATCATAACTCTTACAAAAGAGAAAGGGTTTCAACTGTTTTTTGAAAGAGTCTATGGAGTTCAGCTGTCTAATCGATAAAGGCAATTACCTGTTCTTCCTGCGTGCTCGCTCACCCGCCCCGTTTGGGGCCTGGTTTGTCGGGGTCCTGCTGTTTGCTTCCCGGGCCGTCGACGTCGCTGTCTCGCTTGCTGTACCTGCCTCTTCCTCCCTCTCGTATCTGTCAGATGTCTGCGTGACGTGTCTCTGCGGCTTCCCTTCTTCACTCTCCCCGAGGGGGCGGCTCTCGGCTTTTGTCTTGCGCCGGCAGGTGGTGGACTTGGTGGCCTCTGTTATTGGGCACCTGCTGCCCTCCGTTGAACTCCCCCGTTTTGCCGAGGCGGTGCCTCAGCGCTTCGCCACGCTATGGGCTATGTGCGGCGGATTTCCCTCCGGCTCGCTATGTCCTTCGTCCCCGTGCTACCGGTGGTGCTGTGCGAGGCTGCTCGCCTTTGCCTCGCCATCCGGTCCACGATCTGCTGCGGCGCCATGTTCGCTGTGCATCTGGGACTGCTGTACTCTGCGCTCTGTCTACATCGGGGTTGTTTGCTCTGTACCACCTGGGTGCTGCACGCCTCCCTGTCGGCTCCCCCTGCTTAAGGCACGCACCGTCGTGCCGTGTCACAGTCGGAGTACTGTACGCTGTCCGCCCGCTCGGCCAGGCCTCATCGCGTTGGCCCCGCTGGTGCTAGGCCGGTCAGCCCTCTCCCTCTGGTCGCGCTTCGTCGGGGTGGACTCCCCCGAACGGGTCGTGGTGTGACACTCCCTTTTCGTCAGAAAAGGGGGGGTGGGGGAGTGGTAGAGGTTGCTCGTGGCACTCAGAGCCGTTTCGGAGGGGCTTCCATGTCTCAACACGTGTCGGCTCTCCAGGTCGGTCTCCTTCTTGCCTCTCAGACAGGGTTGCTTACTTTGTCGCGGGAGTCCCCACTAATTTTTCTCCCTTGCGCCCATCTTCACTGGCCGCGAGGCTAGTGGGGCCGCACGGTTACCAGGAGGAATCTACACTGGCGATGTGAACACCATGGTTGCGTCCATGCACGGACAAAGGGTAGTTCCGGTGGTGCGACCCGGCCACAGGATTTTCCTCTCTTGTGTATTCCTGGTACCGTAGACTGCCTGTGACGCGTTGAGTCCGGTGCTGGTTCTGTCGGCCCTCGCCAGTTCTCTCATGAGCACTCGGTTTCACGTGCTGTTGGTGCTCCTGGTCCGACTGATGCTGCGACCTCTGTTGTTGTTCCCCAAGCTGCCTGGCCGAACAGCCCCAAGGCCCCGAGCAAGGCCAAGGCCATAACCGAGCGCCCCCACAGAACCCTCCCTGCCGACCACAATAAAGCCTGGGTGACCGAAGCCACTCCATTGCGGGGAGCTGAGGAGGGTGCGGAAACGCCCGGGAAACCAAAGCCCCACCCAGGGCCCTGTGCCCCTCAGCAATTATGAAGAGAAAGTTGAGGGGCAAAGGAAAAATGTGATGCTTTGGCTTCCAATCTTGGTAGATTGGGAGGTCAATCCACGTTAGAGACGCCGTCACTTGAGATCTAGAAAATATATAAGTTAAAGAAACAGTCAGAGTAAGCTATGGGTATGGCAGAGATTGCTCAGCTCTCACTCTGATAGACCAGCCCATCACCACATGACTAAAACCCAATCCTCTCAGCATCAGCTAGGAAAGGCCCTAGAAAGCCACCTTTGGTGGGGGGATAGCTCCCCTATTTCAACCCCTTGAAGGAGGGTGTGGTGTCTTGGGAGCTCCCACTAGTCCATGAGACTTCACCGTCAGGGCTGGTGGTCGGTCACATGCCCCTGCACGTCGATGCTCTCGACCTGCTGGTGGCATTGTTCTTCCTGAGGGTTCACGCACTGGCCCGTCAGGTGGGTCGGTGACTTTCAGGGTGGACACTCTGCCGGGGGGTCTATTGTCTCTGCAGTCTGGGGCCCTCCACGTCTCCCTTCGGTCACTGGGTCACTGAGGGCTCGCTCTCTGCGGCCGTGCCCTGGCCTGCCCCTCTGCCGATGATCTGGGTGGTTGCAGATACGTTGTGCGAGGTGGCTTAGGGCTCCCGGTTGTCCATGGGGCATCAACGTCTGGGCTGGCGATCTGGGCACACACCCCTACCAGTAGATGCTCCCGGCCTGTTAGTACCATTGTTCTTCCTGTGGGTTCACGCGTTCGCTCTTTCGGGCGAGTCGGTGGCTTTCAGGTTGAACTTTCAGTCGGTGGTCCATGGTCTCCGCGTGCCGGGGTCCTCCAGGTCTCGTACTCTGTTGGAGATCGCAGAGCCGTTGTTCTTCCT
This sequence comes from Paralithodes platypus, assembly GCA_032716605.1. Taxonomy (NCBI): domain Eukaryota; kingdom Metazoa; phylum Arthropoda; class Malacostraca; order Decapoda; family Lithodidae; genus Paralithodes; species Paralithodes platypus. The sequence continues at coordinate 60,306,404 of CM064581.1, read as the reverse complement.
GGCGGACCGGCACTGCGTGTCCTTGCGCGCTTCCTGCCTGCCCGTGACTGCCTGTTGTGCGGAGAGGCTGTTCTGGTAGAGTGGACGCTGCCGCATACTGTCTTCGTCGACCTGACTGCTTCTTGGGGCGTTCAGGGGCTCTCCTTGTTCGCCTCGTGGGGGTTGCACACGTTGCCTTTGTCCCTCTCCATCCTGTCTCACACCCCGGCAATGGCTCTGGTTGCATTCGCGGACGTATGGGGCGAGGTGGCGGCGCTCTTCGTATTCCTCCTCCAGTCGCACTCTTGCTGTGCGACATCCCCCTGCAGCTACGACAGTTCCGCGGCTGGGTCTGGTTGTTGCCGCCCCCATGGCTGGCACAGGCTTGGTGTGCCCAGCTGCGGTGAGGGTGCCCGTTTCCGGTGCCCCTGCCTGTCTCGCGATTCCTCTTGGGCCGGGTTGGCAACCTCGGGCCCTCGTTGACGTTCGCGGGCTCGGTGGCTCCCGGTCCACAGGTGGGTCCTCCCTGCCTTCCTCTCCCGTTCCAGGTCGGACTCTCCATGGTCTTCCGTGTCCTGCTGGATACGGGACATACGACTTTGGCGCTGCTTGCTTCGCTTTTTCTGCGCCCGTCACTTCATGTTTCGCTCTGTGCGCTGCCGCCTGCCTACCGTCCAGGAGGTCTTTGTGTCTCTGGCTGGGCTGGTCGTTCTACTGACCGTGCTGGTTTCCTTCCTGAAAACTGCCTTCTGGGCACGACCGACGCCGCGCCAGCCCCCTTCCTCTGTGGGTTTTGGACTGGAAACTGGACCTTCTGGCGTCGCGAATATACACACTGGACGTGACGCCGGTGCTGTTGCTCGGGAGTACTTTGTCCATCGTAGCGCTGGTTTCTGGTAGTCGGGTGACGGGACTGGCTGCCGCTGGCTTTCCGACGTGGCTGTGCTCGCATTGTATGATGCCCGGTGTACTCCTGGCACACATATTTGGAGTCTGTGGTGCTGGCTGTGTGGGTGTCACCGAGGACTGATGGGGGGTTGTCGAGGGTGCCGATTGGACGCCTCCTTTGTCGGGTGTTTCATGCCGGTTTCGCTGCTTGTTGGGGTTCTGCGCATGTTCTTCGATCCTTTGCAGCCTCCGTACGGTTCCTGCACTGTCGATCATTGCCCGACATTACCTTGAGAGTTTGTGGTCTTCGGTCACACCCTTCGTCTCCTCCTCCCTCTCCATGTCCGTCGTCTGACCCGCCGGGCTGGTGGTCGCTCTCGGGAGTCTCGTCTCCTGGTGCCCTGGCTGGGTTCCTGGGCTCCCCCCTCATCCATCTTTATTTGTTCTTGTTTTCTTTGGAAAAAGGGAGGGGGGGGGGTGTACAGGTTACGGACAGAGTGGTCACGAGCTTGGGGATAGTTATATATTCTGTATACAGTATATGTACCATGTGACCTACTTTTCCTATGTGTGTATGTTGGTATGCTGTAAATATCTGCGCTTCAGAAGAAATGATTTTTGTACAGTACTGTTGTAGATTTTTCAAGTTTTCTCTGATGCTATGAATGACTAAGTCACACTGTAAAAAATGCTCTTTTAGAACTACTCCTGAGGGTAAGGGATTAGAATATGCCCCATGTGCCTTCTGCGTGAGCAGAGCGAGTTCTTTGACCTGAATGTTGGTTTGAAACAGGGGTGTGTGATGTCCCCGTGGTTGTTTACTGTATATATGGATGGAGTTATGAAAGAAATACTATCAAGAGCAGTGGATGTTGGTGTATCGCTGAAAAGGGAGGGAATTGAGTGGAAGCTACCTATACTGCTGTTTGCGGATGATACAGTTCTGATGAGTGATAATGAATGGGAGTTGCAGGGTCTGGTAAATGAGTTTGGAACAGTGTGCGAAAAACGGAATTTGAAGGTAAATACGGGGAAGAGCAAGGTTATGGTCTTCGAAAGGGGTGAAGTCACAGAGTGTGAGGTGAAGCTGAACGGTCAGGCTATGGAGATCGTCAACTCTTTTAAGTATCTGGGCAGTGTGTTGAGTAAAGATGGGACTATGGATGAAGAGGTGCGGGAGAGGGTACAACAGGGGAAGAGGGTTGTAGGAACGCTAAAAGCAGTAACAAGAAATAGGGTGGTCAGTATGGAAGTGAAGAAGTCCTTGCATGACAGTGTGGTAATCCCGACACTGACTTACGGAAGCGAAGCATGGACGTTGGTTGAGAGACTCAGACCAAGAGTGAGAGCAGTGGAAATGAATTACTTAAGGAGTGCGTGCGGAGTTACATGGAGGGATAGACAGACTAATGAGGAAGTAAGAAGGAGGTGTGGTGTGGAGGTAGATGTGCTGGAAAGTGTGAAAAGGAACAACTTGAGATGGTTCGGCCATATGGAACGTATGGAAAGCGAGAGAATGACTAAGAGGGTGTATGAGAGCGAGGTGGAGGGACAGAGGGGGAGAGGTAGACCGAATATGAGGTGGAAGGATGGAGTGAGGAAGTACATGAACGAAGGTGGTGCTGGTTGGGGGGAGGGGCGTCGACTGACTGGGGACAGAGGTGCATGGGGGCGGTTCGTTCGTGGCCACCCCTTCGGGGATCACGGCGTCAGGCAATAGATAGATAGATAGCCTTCTGCGTGTCGTAAGAGGCGACTAAAGAGGTTGGGTCGGTGGGCTTGCGACCCCCACCCGGAAAAAAATACATAGCAACGATGAACGAACAATCGGCCTCGGATGCGGACGGACCCTGTGTTGACGAACCCCGACCGACTATGGACAAGCCTACGGACATTCTGAGAATACGGATATGGAATGTGAGTGGCATGAATGATGGCACAAAAGAGAGAGAGGTACTGGAAGTGTTAGTGAATGCCAGGCTGGATGTATGTGGAATGACGGAGACCAAATGGTAGGGTACAGATGTGAGAGAGTGGGAGTGTGGAATGGGTGTGTGTGCTGGAGAGATTGAGGGAGCAGCGAGAGAAGGTGCGTGTTTGTTTGTAAGTAACAAATGGAAGGAGTGTGTAAGAGAATATGGGTCTGTGGGTTCAAGGATTGTGTGGGTGAGAATGAAAGTAGGAATACAAACGTGGGTGATTGTGTGTGTGTATGCTCCGACAGAGGATAAACTTGTAAGAGAGAAAGAGGAGTTCTGGGTGAATGTGGAGGCGTGCCTGGATAAGTTTGACAAGAACGAAAGAATATTTTTGATTGGGGATATGAATGGTAAGGTGGGTGATAGGAAAGTTGATGGAGTGGTGGGAGGGTGCGGGGTACCGTCCGAGGTGAATGGGAATGGTAGTGCACTTGTGGACGTATGTGTGGGGAGGAGGTTGTGGATAGCCAACACCTTCTTCCGACACAGAATGATAAACAGGTAAGCATGGAAAGTGGTGTGGACGATGAAGGATAAGACAGTGGTGGAACGAAAGTAACTGATTGATTATATATGTGTGGATGAAAGAATGAAGAAATCTGTGATGGATGCTAGGGTGTACAGGGGTATTGGAGGAGGTCTGTCTAATCATTATGTAGTAATAGCTAAGGTTATGATACAAAAGAAGTGGGTGAGGAGAGCTAGAGGGAGGCGAGAGGAATAGTGGGAGGGTCAATGTTTTCCCGTTGGTTTCAAATGTTAATTTTTGGCCACTGGTTGGACTGTCTTCTGGAAGGATTTAACTTGCAAAAAAATTATGTCGCCATTTTTTTGGGCCATTTCCTTATACGTTTCTATCAAATTTAAATTATGGCCCAAATCGTGCTAAATAATTTGATTATGTTACCCAAAAAAACAACATAAACACTACTGTATCCAAGTCAAACACCCAATATTATTGCTGAAAGTTTACATTTTGATAAAACAATAACACTCTTTTCAACAAACTAAACATTTTTTGCTTCTATAGTGTACAAACACTGATAATGTCATTGCTCAAACATTCTTCATTCTCTCCATCCACCATTCTGGCTGGTTCTGGTCAGCTTTAAAAGAGGATAGAACATTAATGTGCAGCTAGTGTTTGTGTTCATAGTTAGATGGAAGGATCTCCTTCTTCTCCATCCTCATCAATTCCCAAGAGTGCCTGGCTGACATTACTGCACACTGTGGAATGGTGAGGAGGGTGGAGAGGCTACAGGAGGAAATCAGGGAAGAGTACAGGAGAGCAGTAGAAAGACGACTAGGTGGGTTCGACCTGGAAGATATGGAGGAAGTGGAGGAGATAAGCAAGGTGTTTAAGGAAGAGGTCTGTGCAGCATGTGAGGAGGTGTGTGGAGTGAGGAGAAGAGGGAGGGGAGTGAAAGGTACAGCATGGTGGACAGAAGAGGTAAAAATAGCTGTGAAAGATAAGAAGAAAGCGTATAGAGAGTGGTTGGGTAGTAGAGGGAATGAAGATTTGGAGAGGCAGAAACGAGCGAGGTACGTGGAGAGAAAGAGAGTGGTGAAGAGAGTAGTGAAGGAAAGTAAGAGAAGCGTAGATGAGGAATTTGGAAGAAATCTGAGTGTAAAATGGAGGGAGTGTAAGAAACTGTTCTGGAAAGAAGTCAAGAAAGTTAGGGAAGGTAGCAAGGGAAACAGTAAGAGTGTGAAAGATAAGAATGGGAGAATGCTAGCCGAGAAGCAAGAGAGAGTCGAAAGATGGAGGGAGTACTTCAACGAGTTGCTATATGTAAGGAATGAAGAGCCAGCATACATAGATGGATGGGGTATGGGAGGGAGAAGAGAAGTAGTGGAGGAGGAGGTGGGGATCAGGAGGTCAGAAGTGTGGGAAGCCATGAAAAGAGTGAAGTTGGCGAAAGCACCAGGAACAGATGGAGTGTGTGGGGATATGTTGAGGTATGGTGGCGAGATAGTGATCGAATGGGTATGGAAAATGTGCAAACTAGCATGGGAGAAGGGGAATGCACCCGATGACTGGAAGACTGGCATAATAGTCCCCCTATATAAGGATAAAGGGGAAAGAGGAGTGTGTGGTAACCACCGAGGAATATGTCTTTTAAGCGTAGTAGGGAAGGTGTACAGTAGGGTAGTGATTGAGAGAGTGAGAGTGAGAACGGAGAAATGGATAGGCGACGAGCAGGGAGGTTTTAGGAAGGGAAGAGGATGTGTAGATCAGATTTTTACCCTGAATTGTGTTGTGGAGAAATATCTGGAGAAGAAACAAAAGGTGTATGTTGCCTTTATGGACTTGGAGAAGGCCTATGACAGAGTGGATAGAGAAGGCATGTGGAAAGTACTTAGAATAAACGGAGTAGATGGCAAGTTGCTGAAAGCAGTGAAGAGCATGTATGAGGGTGCAAAGGCGGCAGTACGTGTGGCGAATGAGCAGAGCGAGTTCTTTGACCTGAGTGTTGGGTTGAAACAGGGGTGTGTGATGTCCCCGTGGTTGTATACTGTATATGGATGGAGTCATGAAAGAAAAACTAGGAAGAGCAGTGGATGTTGGTGTATCGCTGAAAAGGGAGGGAAATGAGTGGAAGCTGCCTATACTGCTGTTTGCGGATGATACAGTTCTCATGAGCGATAATGAATGGGAGTTGCAGGGTCTGGTAAATGAGTTTGGAACAGTGTGCAAAAAACGGAATTTGAAGGTAAATGCGGGGAAGAGCAAGGTTATGGTCTTCGAAAGGGGTGAAGTCACAGAGTGTGAGGTGAAGTTGAACGGTCAGGCTATGGAGATTGTCAGCTCTTTTAAGTATCTGGGCAGTGTGTTGAGTAAAGATGGGACTATGGATGAGGAAGTGCGGGAGAGGGTGCAACAGGGGAAGAGGGTTGTAGGAACGTTGAAAGCAGTAATAATAAATAGAGTGGTCAGTATGGAAGTGAGAAGTCCTTGCATGACAGTATGGTAATCCCGACACTAACTTACGGAAGAGAAGCATGGACGTTCAGGAAGAGACTCAGACCAAGAGTGAGAACGGTGGAAATGAGTTACTTGAGAAGTGTGTGCGGAGTTACATGGAGGGATAGACAGACGAATGAGAAAGTAAGGAGGTGTGGTGTGGAGGTAGATGTGCGCTGGAAAGTGTGAAAAGGAACAACTTGAGATGGTTCGGCCATATGGAACGTATGGAAAGCGAGAGATTGACTAAGAGTGTGTACGAGAGCGAGGTGGAAGGACAGAGAGGGAGAGGTGGAAGGATGGAGTGAGGAAGTATATGAATGAAGGCGGTGCTGGTTGGGAGGAGGGGCGTCGACTGGCTGGGGACAGAGGTGCATGGGGCGGTTCGTTCGTGGCCACCCCTTCGGAGATCATGGCATCAGGCAATAGATAGATAGAACTACTCCTCAGTTTTTCACTCTTTTTATTAAACTCTTTTGTTTATTTTGTGTTCTTGGTCATTCATATTTTGTGCATTGGTATTTGGTTGTTAACCCTTGTCTAGCGGGTCCTCTGTGGCCGTTTTGGGCCTTTTCAGGCCATTCTGACTGCTATATCAACCATCAGTATGAAAGGAACTGTATTGCGCCGAAAACTAGGCGGAAATCGCTACACAATGACGCCACATACAGCTACGTAGCACTCGTGGAGCACTGACAGTGTTACCTCGAAGATGGAAGTTTAGCTGATTTTGCTACATTGCTCACTTTTAGCGAACTATTGGTTACACTGTCATCCTCCCGCGCGGTGGGGGAACTGGAGTTAGTGTGGGCCGGGAGGCCACAGATGTCGGACGTATGGATCATTACTATCCCACCCATTTTCACTCGATTTCCACCGTTTTTTCACCCGTTTTTTGCCAGTTTTTTTAACTCAACTTATGTTGCGTGCCGCTCTTTAAGGGTTAAGGGCTTGGATGTCCTCCTCCAATTTGTTACGCAGCCTTGACGTTGGATTTGCCAAGACTACTAACAAATTGGGAGGTTTGACGTACCTCCCAACCCACCAAATAGGAAAACCTACTACAGTATTTGGTAGTAGTCTTGGAAAATCCAACGTACATAGTACCCTCCCACACGCCGTTCCCCTGCCCATCCTCGCTCTTTTGTCTACGTGGAATTTTTGATGACGAGCGAGGGTCGCTCATGCGCAGGTCCGACAGGAGTCTGCGCCAACAGAACACAGGATGGGTCTCAACTGTAACTAAGGTAAATCCCTTTTTCTTCTCTTCTATGCTTTTTTCACCTTCGGTGGTAGTTTTGGTTAGTGTACAATGTCTCCTAGAACAAGTTAAGGAGTAGACTCTAAACGTTTTCTTTTTTAACCGCGGTTGGGATGACAACATAGCAGTCAAAATAGACAAGTCGTCATTGCAATTAGCTTAATAGCCTTGACGTTAGATTTTCCAAGACTAATACCAATAGTAGGTTTTCCTATTTGGTAGGTTGGGAGGTACAGTACGTCAAACCTCCCAATATACTGTATTTATATATATGGGAAGCCACAGGCAATCCCTGCTTTATATTTATATACAGTTACCCCTCGCTATTTCGGACCTCTAATTGTCGGAAACCCTTACTAGCCGTATCGGCAACGGCCTCCCGGATACGTACTTCCGTTTTTAGGACATTTCCGTCATCGTTCCGACAGTCTCTAACAGTGTCGGAAGATTCTAACAGTTTTCGGACAAATAAGGGCAAATGTCCGTCATAATCGTCCAATGTACGTAGTCTGATATCTCGTATGTTCCCGAGATGTGCCTGTCAGTCTCGAAAGTGTCGGATGACGCGCTCCCGTCCCCGGAACATAAGGGTGAATGTCCGTCAAAACGAGGATCCGTCGGAGCGCCGGTATAAAGGCTAGACTCCGCTTGGACGAGACGCGTCAGTTACGATATACCGTAGCTGTTGTTGTGTCACACATCTCCTCCGTCCATATTCCCGTTTATCATGCCTCCCAAAGCGTAAGATGACCTCAATATCACTTGAGATGGAGAAGGGGAGTGAGGTGGTCAAGGAGAGTGAGGTGGAGAAGTGGAGTGAGGTGAAGAAGTGGAGTGAGCTGAAGTGAGGTGAAGGGGAGTGAGGTGGACCTGTTTTCAATGAAGGGGTGAGTTTTATGCCTTACATATTGTTCCAAATAAACTACTATACAGCACTGCATGTGCTATTATATCTATCTATCTATCTATCTATTGCCTGACGCCGCGATCCCCGAAGGGGTGGCCACGAACGAACCACCCCCGTGCACCTCTGTCCCCAGTCAGTCGACGCCCCTCCCCCCAACCAGCACCGCCCCCGCTCATGCACTTCCCCACTCCATCCCTCCACCTCTCATTCAGTCCACCTCCCACCCTCTGTCCCTCCACCCCGCTCTCGCACACCCTCCCAGTCACTCTCTCGCCCTCCACACGCTCCACATGGCCGAACCATCTCAAGTTGTTCCCCTTCACACCCTCCAGCACATCTACCTCCACACCACACCTCCTTCTTACTTCCTCATTAGTCTGTCTATCCCTCCATGCAACTCTGCACGAACTCCCCAAGCAATTCACTTCCACTGCTCTCACTCTTGGTCTGAGTCTCTCAACCAACGTCCATTCTTCGCCTCCGCAAGTCAGTGTTGGGATCACCACACTGTGATGCAAGGATCTCTTCACTTCCACACTGACCACCCTATTTCTTGTTACTGCCTTTAGCGCTCCTACAACCTCCTCCCCTGCTGCACCCTCTCCCGCACTTCTTCATCCATAGTCCCATCCCTACTCAACACACCGCCCAGACACTCAAAAGAGCCGACGATCTCCACAGCCTGACCGTTCAGCTTCACCTCACACTCTGTGACTTCACCCCTTTCGAAGACCACAACCCTGCTCTTCCCCGCATTTACCCCCAAATTCCGTCTTTCGCACACTGCTCCAAACTCACCCACCAGACCCTGCAACTCCCATTCACTATCACTCACCAGAACTGTATCATCCGCAAACAGCAGCATAGGCAGCTTCCACTCAATTCCCTCCCCCTTCAGCGACACACCAACATCCACTGCTCTCGACAGCACCTCTCTCATGACTCCATCCATACATACATCACACACCCCTGTTTCAAACCAACATTCAGGTCAAATAACTCGCTCTGCTCACTCTCCACACGCACTGCCGCCTTTGCACCCTCACACATGCTCTTCACTGCTTTCAGCAACCTGCCCTCCACTCCGTACATTCCAAGCACCTTCCACAAACCTTCTCTATCCACTCTGTCATAGGCCCTCTCCAAGTCCACAAAGGCAACATACACCTTTTGTTTCTTCTCCAGATACTTCTCCACAACACAACTCAGGGCAAAAATCTGATCCACACATCCTCCTCCCTTCCCAAAACCTCCGCGCTCGCCGCCCATCCACTTCTCCGTTCTCACTCTCACTCCCCCAACCACCACCCCACCGTACACCTTCCCCACTACGCTCAGAAGACATACTCCTCGGTGGCCACCACACACTCCCCCTCCCCCCTGCCCCTATATAGGGGGACTATTATGCCAGTCTTCCAGTCATCGGGTGCACTCCCCCTCTCCCATGCTAGCCTGCACACCCTCCACACCCATTCCATCACCATCCCACCACCACACCTCCCCACACACTCCATCTGTTCCTGGTGCTTTCCCCAACTTCACTCTTTTCATGACCTCCCGATCCCCACCTCTTCCTCCACTACTTCTCCCCTTCTCCCTCCCATACCACATCCAGCTATGTTTGCTGGCTCCTCATTCCTTACACTTAGCAACTCATTGAAGTACTCTCCCTCCATCTTTCGACTCTCTCTTGCTTCTCGGCCAGCATTCTCCCACTCTCATCTTCCACACCCTTACTGCCTCCCTTGCTACCCTCCCCAACTTTCCTGACTTCGTTCCAGAACAGTCTCTTACTCTCCCTCCATTTTACACTCAGATTCCCTCCAAATTCCCCATCCACCCCTCTCCTACTTTCCTTCACCACTCTCTTCACCACCCTCCCACTCTCCACGCACCTCGCTCGCTTCCGTCTCTCGAGATCTTCATTCCCTCCACCACCCAACCACTCTCTACATGCTTTCTTCTCCTCTTCCACAGCCATTCTCACCTCTTCCGTCCACCACGCTGCACCTTTCACTCCCCTCCCTCTTCTCCTCACTCCACACACCCCCCCACATGCTGCACAGATCTCATCCTCAAACAACCTGCTCAGCTTCTCCACTTCCTCCATAACTTCCAGGTCGAACCCACCTAGTCGTCTTTCCACTGCTCTCCTGTACTCCTCCCTGACTTCCTCCTCCTGCAACCTCTCCACCCCCTCACCACTTCACCCCCCTCTCGCCTCCCTCCAGCTCTCCTCACCCACCTCTCTTGCATCCCAACCCCAGCCACCACCACACAACGATCAGACAGACCCCCTCCAATACCCCTATACACCCCAGCATCCATCACAGACTTCCTCATTCGCTCATCCACACATACATAATCAATCAATGACTTTCGTTCCACCACTGTCTTATCCTTCATCGTCAACATCCATTTCCACGTGTACCTGTGGATCATTCTGTGTCGGAAGAAGGTGTTGGCTATCCACAGCCTCCTCCCCACACATACGTCCACAAGTGCACTACCATTCCCATTCACCTCTGATGGTACCCCCCATCCTCCCACCACTCCCTCAACTTTCCTATCACCCACCTTACCATTCATATCCCCAATCAGAAATATTCTTTCGTTCTTGTCAAACTTCTCCAGGCACGGCTCCACATTCATCCAGAACTCCTCTTTCTTTCTTTCAAGTATATCCTCTGTCGGGGCATACACGCAGACAATCACCCACGTTTATATTCCTACTTTCATTCTCACCCACACAATCCTTGAACCCACAGACCCATACTCTCTTACACATTCCTTCCATTTGCTACTTACAAACAAACATGCACCTTCTCTTGCTGTTCCTTCACTCACTCCAGCACACACACACATTCCACACTCCCACTCTTTCACATCTGAACCTTTCCATTTGGTCTCTGTCATTCCACATACATCCAGCCTGGCATTCACTAACACTTCCAGAACCTCTCTCTCTTTTGTGCCAATATTCATGCCACTAATATTCCACGTAGCCATTCTCAGAATGTCCGAAGGAATGTCCTTAGTCGGTCGTGGTTCGTCAACGTAGGTTCCGTCCGCATCCGAGGCTGTTCGTTCGTTTTTCTTTGCTTAGATATTTTTCCGGGTGGGGGTCGCAAGCCCACCGACCCAACCTCTTTAGTCGCCTCTTACGACACGCAGAAGGCACGTGGGGCATATTCTATTCCCTAACCCCCAGGGGGTTGCTATTCCCTAACCCCCAGGGGGTTGCTATTATATCAATATATTTAAATCTAGGGTATGAATAGGGTAGCTTCCGTTTTCTTGGTCGCATTTATTACATTGTCATGGTTGCATTAAGTTTGCTCCCGTTTTCCGTTTCCCGGTTAACGGCCAGCTCGGCGCTCGGTGAAGTCTGTTCCCGTTTCACTAATCACTATTCGATATTAGTCGGATTTTTCTCTTTCAGGTCGGGTTTTTGTCCTCTTTTAGATCGGACACAGCCGGAGTTCGGACATTTCGGACTGGGTGTCCCCCAAATTAGTCCGAAATAGAGAGGGTTTACTGTATATGGGAAGCCACAGGCAATCCCTGCTTTATATTTATATATATACAGTGCACTCCCGGTATTCGCGCCTAGGTCGTACCAGCCCCCTTCCGCGAATACGTGGTTTCGCGGATACGTGGGCAGTGTTTAACATAGGTTTCAATGGGAAATTGGCTTAGGTCGTACCAGACTCGGCCATCTTGGACCCTCAAACCATTATTTTGACCTACTTTATGACATTAATATGAACCAAAATGGAGGCAGCAGCCTCCATGAATCAACACCACCCACTACACTACATGGCAACACACCCACAGACACCAAGAAATATCAAAACAACACCCAGCACACGCTATCACACACTCCAATATATAAAAGTGGAAATAAAGAAGACCCGCTAAATTATCGACCGGTATCCTTAACGAGTGTTATATGCAAGCTTTGTGAAAAGATTATTAGAAAAAGATGGGTGGGTATGTTGGAGGAGAGGGAAATAATATCAAGCAAGCAGTTCGGGTTCAGAAAAGGTCATTCGTGTACCACAAATTTGTTGAGTTACTATGATAGGGTAATTGACATTGTACAAGGGAGGGAGGGGTGGGTAGATTGTATTTACTTAGATTTCAAGAAGGCATTTGATAAGGTGCCTCATAAGAGATTGTTGTGGAAGCTCAGGACTGTGGGGTGGGTTGAGGGAGTATTATTAAAGTGGATGGAAAACTATTTAATTGGGAGGGAAATGCGAACAGTAATAAAAGGAAAGTTCTCCTCGTGGAAAAGGGTAAAAAGCGGAGTGCCTCAAGGATCGGTGTTGGCCCCAATCATGTTTTTAGTTTTCATCAACGACCTTCAAATGGGAATACAGTAGGCTCATATATATCTATGTTTGCTGATGATGCAAAATTAATGAAGCATATTACAAGTAGGAGTAGTTGTGAAGAATTACAGAGAGACCTAGATAAATTATATGAGTGGAGTCAAACTAGGAAAATGGAATTCAACACGAGTAAGTGTCAGGTTCTTGAGATGGGAAAAAGTAAATATAGACCTTCTTGGGGATATAAAATAGGAGATGAAATAATTAGTAAAGCTGTGAAAGCAAAAGACCTAGGGGTAGTTATGGCAGACAGCTTGTCACCTGAACAGCATATAAATAAAATAACTGGTGAAACCTTTGCAGAGTTGACTAACATGAGAATAGCTCTGAATTATTTAGATGAAGAGATGTTAGCAAAAATAATAGGGACAATAATACGACCAAGACTGGAGTATGCAGCAGTGGTGTGGTCTCCACACCTTATAAAACATAATTAAAAACTGGAAAGAGTTCAGAGAGTTGCCACTAAGATGATAGCTAGCCTTAGAGACCTGCCATATGAGAAGAGATTGGAGAGGCTAAAGCTGCCAACGCTGAGGGAGAGGAGAGAGAGAGGTGATATGATCATGATGTTTAAGTGTGTGAAAGGTTTTGAGAAGATCGACAAGGGAGATTTTGTGGTGAGGGACGAGGGAAGAACCAGAGGTCATGAATGTAAGTTGAGGAAAGTTGTATGTAAGTCTGATGTAAGAAAGTTCAGCTTCCCGTATAGAAGCATTGATTGTTGGAATAAGTTGGATGGGGAGGTGGTGGGAGCAAGAAATATCCAAACTTTTAAAGCAAAATTGGATAAATGTAGAGAGAGAGAGGCAGGACAACACGAGCTTAGGCTCAAATCCTGTATACTACAATTAGGTGAGTACAAATACTGTCTTCTCTCCCTCCCTGCCCACCCCAAACCAACTTCCGGAAGCACACCCATACTCATATCACTCGCCGTTCCATCCACTCACTCATAGACAACACACAGCTGCAAGCACGACCTCCCGAAATCCATCCTTCTGAATCCTCCCTTCCTCGCAAGGACAGACTCCACCTGGCCAGGCTGAGATGCGGACACCATCCAGCTCTTCTGAGCTATCAGAAGAGACTGGATGACTCCGTCGTCGACACCTGCCCGGGTTGTCACACAATCATAGAAGACTGCATTTCACACAACCACTTACGCCAACAACACAATTTACACTCTTTGAGAGCTCTGTGGGAAAGCCCGACCGTGGCCATGGCCTTCCTTAAGGACTCTGGGCTGTTAGGCCAGGCAGCTTAGGGAACAACAACAACCAAATTATTAAACAGATAAGGTGACGGATCTGGACGAATGTGGAACAAAGTGTGGTACCGGTACCACACTTTGTTTCACATTCGTCCAGTCACCCATAAAGTGCCCATTTCCCCCCAAATATATCCAATCGATATATATTATTTGAAGAGAATACTTATAAATACATATTATGAGGAGATAATTTACCACACAAACTTTATTTGAAATTAGTCATTAGGCCTAGCCTAGAATTACGCATCGGCATAATTTAACCGCTTTCGTCCGACAGCGTCGGTAGGCTCTCTGTTTTAATGGTCCCGGGCATTTATTTCCATCATGATTACCACCAGGCCCACTGTCCCTATCACTGAATGCTCTAAAGGCCCTAATAAATGCTGGAGATAAGAGGTTCGTGCAGAAAAAAGCTTGTAAACAGGTGGTTTTCAACTTTTCCAACACTGGGCTGTGAGCTGCTGCCTTTGGGCCGCTGTGATGACATCACGCAAGAATGCAAGATGGCCGACCAAAATATGAATCGGGATGCGCAACGACCCGCCCGATTCAAATCCGTGAATAGCTGGTATTTTGCTGGGGTTTTTCGCGGATGACGAGTAATGGGATATTTAGGGGTGTCCGCGAATAGCAAGGATCGCGGATAAGGGGAGTGCACTGTATATATGTATGTATCTATCTTTTTCTTTGGTGGACATTGCCCCGCTCTTTGAATGGTCTATTTTAGAGGATCGTTATACAAGCGACCATCACAAAACTGCGCGGCGATGGTGGGAGGCGGACGCATTTTTTGAGGCTCCGGCATATTATCATGGGCACGATTAATTATAACGGAATTTCGAATACATACTGAACAAGCGAGGAGAGGAAGGACTAGTGAAGTGTTTTGAAGATAAATTGGTGTGGTGGAGGGGTGATATATATTGTGAAAAGAGTAGTGTAATCAACGGGTCAGCTGGAGTTGTAGTGATTGTAAACAAACATGGCGGACGGAACGGCGGGAATTTCGGAGACGGAAGAAAGGTTAGGACAGTTTCGTGGGTTTAGGAGCACAGATAAGAAGGTAGAAGAGATTATTAATGTTGTGAAGGATTTGGAAAAGTGGAAGAGTGATACGGAAAAGTGGAAGGGGGACATTGGTGAAAAAATCAAGGTATTGTGCGAACTATGTGATGCGTCGGGTGGGGCAGGGAATAGGCTTAGTGAAGGAAGCGAATGTAGGCCTATTTCGGAAGTTAATAATAACCTAGAGATGATACTAAAAAGGGTAGAGGATTTGGGAGCAGAGAATATGGCATTAAAGGAGCAGCTGAAGGAATACGAAGGACGATTCAAGGAAGTGAAGGAGTCAACTGCATGGACGGTGGTAGCTGAACAGAAAGTTAAGGAGTTGGAGGAAATTGTGAAAGAAAAAAAGGAGGAAATGAACAACACAAAAAAAAGTTTTGAGAGTGCAGTCGTAGGAGTCATGAAGAACAAGGAGATTGTTGTGAGGGAGGCCATGGACAGGGATAGAGGTGTAATCATGCATGGAGATCTAGAGGCTCATATGAATGATAATGGAGTGAGAAAAGTGAGAGATATAGAGAAAGTGAAGGAGGTCATGAAAGCTGTTGATGTAGATGGATGAGGATGGGATGGGCAGGTGGAGGAAGTCAGTAGGATAGGTAGATATAGAAGGGGGGAGATGAGACCTATAATGGTACAGTTTAAAACCAGGGCAGTGGCAGAGACAGTGACATTTTTTTTTTTTTTTTTTTTTTCTTTCTATATTCCAACTTACTTCCTCTCGGGCATAGGCTGAGAGCCTTAACATTCACCGCTTTACAATGAACAGTGAAGCCCGTGAGGTCTTGTTCCAGTCTAGGGAGTGAGACATGTGAAGCACGTAGAGTACAACGAGCACCTGCCATCTTGCCTGCACATGAGGCACGGTGCTCACTCATGGCCCGAAACGACCCCATCTCTGAAGCCACCTCGTTCCCGTGCTTCACTGTCTCACCCCCTACACTCGGACTCTCACACTTACACACACACACAACGCCACCTGTTGAGCAGATAACTCACCAGGCATTGCACCCCTATAGCATATTTTTAATATGGGAATATTCATACAGTGCTATTTAATCAGGGAACAATGAGGGTATTTTATTGACGTTTTGGTGGGCTTGTGGTAATGCACTGATACCAGGTACAGCACAAATTCCATCCCAATAATATCTTCCCATTGATACATCGGGATTTGAACCCGGGACCTTTGGATTACCAGGCCAGTGGCAAGACCACTCCACCACACCTTTAGTTGGAGACTAAACACAAATGAAGAACTGAAACATATAAGATAAAAGAAGGATTTGAGCATAGAACAAAGACAAAAATAAAGGAACTACAGGAAAAGGCTGATGAGGAAAATGGAAAGTTGGGTGAGGAGGATAAGAAGTTTTTCTGGAGAGTGAGGGACGGAAAATTGAAGAAGTGGTTTATACGAATAGAAGGGAGAAGGAGATCTGGGAGGGAAGAAAATGTGATAGAAGTTGTGGCAGAGGTGGAGAGCAGGGTGGAAGCGTCTCGGGGAGAGACAGGAGAAGAAGAAGCTTCAGACACAGTACCGGTAGTGTGAGGGGGGGAGTAGGGCACGGACAGGAGGAGCGGGATGATGTTGCTGCTGAAGGAATGGTAGAAAGATTAAGGATTATGTTTAGCAATGTTGATGTGTTTACCCAGGACAAGAAAAGAGAACTGATATGTAGGTTGCAGGATGAAGAGGAAAAACATGATGTCATAGCCTTACAGGAAGTAAGACCAAAAAATGTTAGAATTGAAAGGGAACTGGTGGAGTATAGTTTTGAGGGTTTTGAGTTGTATGAGAGGAATGCTATTAGAGCAGAGGTTGGAAGAGGACTGTTTATTTATGTAAGAAAAGAGCTCAAGGTAAATGAGGTGGATATGAGACAGCAGTATTGTGAGTATTTGTGTATTGAAGTAAAATGTGCAAGAGGGTCAATTCTAATTGCCTCTATACTGTATATAGAAGCCCAAATAATAGTAGGGAAGAGGATGATAACCTACTGAAAGCAATGGACGAAATAGATAATAGAGAACAAATATAAGATTTTGATTGGAGATTTCAATTTGCCAACGATCAACTGGGCAAATTGTACTACTCCAGCGGGACAGTGTAGCCTGGGAAACAAGTTTATAGAGAAAGTGAGAGATTGTTTTTTAACGCAACATATTACAGAGATGACAAGATATAGAGATGGGACGCAGGGGAGTGTACTTGATTTGATATTTAGCAATGAGGAGGATATAGTAGAACATGTCAATGTGGATAGCCCTATAGGTCATAGTGACCATGCCTGTATAAGTTTTAGTTGTAATATTAAAACAGAGAGGGATAATAGAAGCAATAAAAAAATATACATGTATGATAGAGCAGATTATGAGCTGCTGAGAAGGTGTTTGGACATTGACTGGGGGGAATACTTGAACGGTGAAGACGCGGAAGGAATGTGGAGGAAGATTAGAGTCAAACTGGAGAATGCTATATCCAAATGTGTACCAGTAAAGGAATATAAGGATAAAACAAAATTGAGGAAAAGAATGAACCCAGAATTACCAATGAAAAGAAAGCTTTGGACATTGATAAGAAGAAAGAAACGATTGTGGGATAGACTAAAAGTGTTAAAAAAGAACAGGGGGTCTAGTATAGAAGCTAAAGAAGTGGATTTGGAACGTAGACAAATAAACAATAAAATAAGGTGGGAGACAAGGAGGGGGGTGAAGGAGAGGGAGAGGAGATTGCAAAAAACGTGAAGGATAATCCAAAAATATTCTGGAAGTACATTCAGGAAAAGTTAACAAGGAGAGTAGGTATCCCAGAACTGATAGCATAATTGGATGATAGGAATAGAGCATAAACTGATAAGGAGAAAGCAGAGGTGCTGTGGAAATACTTTGGGGAGGTACTAACAGTGGAGTCGGATGATGCAGTGCCTACTATTCCCATCAAACAGGCACCGGCACTAGAACTAATAGAGTTTTCCCATGCTAGAATAAGAAGGGCTATAGAAAAAATTAACAGAAGTAAGTCCCCGGGACCGGATGGGATACATCCAAGAATCATAAAGGAAGAAGGTGAGATGTTAGTAGAGCTATTACAAATGTTATTTGAGGTATCTTTTAACCCTCCAGCCCCGGCTATGTATTATATATATATTCCTCGAAACCCGGGTGTTTTGGCCGAAAAACGTCTAGGCTAGGCTACCGTATATTCGTTAATCAGACTGCTTCCCGCATTCCCGCGCATCCCCAAGCGTAGCTGTGTTATTTACCTGTAGAATGGCATTAAGTAGAGCTCTCTAAGTCAACTGGTTGAGCTGTGATGATGATTTCATTGGAGATAACTTTATGGCCAAAACAGCCACTTTACACCACTTTTCGATACTTAACAACAACATACAGGCACACACGAACAAGCGACGCTCTCCTTCTTGTGGCCGAAGATGCGGGGCGTCGGTCCAGCCGGCTGTTGTTTACATGCGTCGGACCGACGCCTCGCACACGAAGCTCACAGGCTTTCAACCACTGGCGTTCAAGAGGCCTTCCGGGTACCTGTTATATGCTTTTTTATGGGCGTTCAAGAGGTCTTCCGTGGTGAGAGGGTTAATACAGGACAAATCCCGATGGACTGGAGAGAGGCGAACATAACAGCTATTTTTAAGAAGGGAAAGAGAAATGACCCAGGAAATTATAGACCAGTCAGTTTGACAAGTTTTGTGTGTAAACTAATGGAAACGGTAATTAGAGAAGGAATAATGGAGTATATGAAATCAAACCAACTTTTCAGTGGGAGACAGTTCGGATTCTTGCCGGGGAGGTCGACAGTACTACAGCTAATTAAGGTTGTAGATGATTGGATGCAAATTCTGGAGGATGGTGATGTTATAGACGTAGTATATTGCGATTTTATGAAGGCCTTCGATAAGGTCCCACATAAAAGGCTAATAGAGAAAGTTAGAAGCTATAATATAGGGGAGAAATGTGTGAAATGGATAGAAGCCTTCCTGAAAGATCGGAGACAGAGGGTACTGGTGAATGGAATAGGCTCGGGGTGGAGGGAAATTACAAGTGGGGTACCTCAGGGATCTGTGTTGGGACCACTACTGTTCGTTATATTTATCAACGACTTACCTGAAGTTATAACTAATGGAAGTGAGATATACCTGTATGCGGATGACACTAATCTGTATAGAAGAGTGAGGAGTAAGGAAGATGTGGGTTTGCTTCTAGGAGATGTGGAGGGCATGAAGGGATGGTCTGAACATTGGTTAATGCCTTTTCATCCAAAAAAATGCAAGTACATGCGGATTGGGACAAGCAAGATAGACAAGGTAGGATACAGTATGTATGAAGCGATGGAGGAAATGAATGCAGAAAAGGATATAGAAGTAGTGATAGACAATAAGTTAAATTTCTCAGAACATTTAGCGGAAAAGATAAACAAAGCCAATAGAATTGTAGGGCTGATAAGGACGACATTTGTGTCACTTGACGAAGAAATATTCAGGAATCTCTATACAGCGCTGGTTAGGCCGCACCTGGAATATGCGAACCAGGTGTGGGCTCCATATATGATAAAGGATATAGAAGCAGTGGAGAAAGTGCAGAGGAGAGCTAGCAAGCTAGTACCAACGTTGAAGAACGCGGGCTATGAGCAGAGGTTGAGGACATTGGGGCTTCCGACACTGGCATATAGGAGAAAGCGAGGGGATATGATAGAGACTTTTAAGATAGTGTCAGGAATGTATGATGAGGATGTGTGTGAAGGTATCTTCTTGATATGGGAGGGAACAAGAATGAGAGGACACTCTAAGAAAATTTACAAAGAAAGAAATAGGCTTGAAAAGGCAAAGAACTCATTTTGTGATAGAGTGGTAAATGAGTGGAACGCACTGCCCCAGTATGTAGTCGAATCCGAATCAATAAGGAAGTTTGAAAGTAATCTTGATAAAGCATGGGGAAGACAAGATTTGAAGTTTGATTATAAAGCAAAAATACAGAATAGTAAAAATGTTGCGTCTGCTACCGCCGCCGCCAACACCGTGAACGACCGCAGTAGTGCAAGTACTGGCACTGAGCTGGATACACAGGCCTAGTTTGCCTTTTTCCAGAGGATCTACTGTAAGAAAAAAATCACCCGGTACTGTACTTCTAAAATATGTATGTCCTGCGCCCCCCACCCAAATACCCCGCTATAATCTCTCCAGAGCTGATTGGGAGTCATTTACGTTGTCTTCCGCGACCATAGCAGATTTTTCCCAGACATCAGCCCCTGCGGATAACTTTAATTATTTCACGTCATTCTTAGATACCATCGCTTGCCGTCACATCCCTCTCACCTCCCCGCGGAAGCGACCCCGCCAGGTTCCGTGGTGGTCACCTGAGCTAGCCAGGATGGTTCAGTTCAAGCATCGTGTTGAACGCCTCCTCTCTAAGCTGGGTGCTCGACAACGACGGATAAAGAATTCTCCCTTACAACTTCCCTCCCCTATCCGTAACAAGTACTTCCTCCTCATTACTATCACCATAGAAAGGATCGCCCTCAAAACGTTTTATAATCAAATATGTGCATTCCTCAAACTCAGTATTATCCAAAGCAAAATTCTTTTGTGGCGTACATATATCTCGTCCTTTACTTTTCACACCCCTCTCTCCGTCTTGTGGAAGAAGTTTCGGAGTATCAATGGGCGCACTGTAGCGCCACCTCTCTCCCCATTAAAAGATCCTGCCTCGGACTCACTAATCACTGATTCCGTTACCATAGCAGAAATGCACGCCGATCATTTCAGTTATGTTGGCTCCGATCGGTCATTACCTCGTCACTTTATTAAGCACAAAACCGTAAAGGAGTCCCTTCATCTCTCCTTTCGTGGTGGTGCTTCCCACGACTATAACGTCCCTTTTACGTTACCTGAGCTGCAATTTGCACTAGATCGTTGCCCGGACACTTCCCCAGGCCCAGATGGGTTTCCATACGCACTATTTCGACATCTCCACCCTTTTGCATTACAACATCTTTTACATCTTTACAACCAATTCTTGAGTTGCACTTATTTTCCACCGTCTTGGGGTCATGCTTTCACCATCCTTGTCCCGAAACCCGGTAAAGATCATTGCCTCCTCAATAATTATCGACCGATTGTGCTTACTTCATGCATGTGTAAATTGATGGAAAAAATTATAAATCCTTGTTTATTGCAGTATGCTGAAACGCGGGCATTAATATATCCGTATCAGAATGGCTCTCGCCCTGGCCGTAGCACTCTTCATTCTCTGGTTCGCCTTGAACATCAAATCCGTGATGGGTTCAATAAGAAACGACCTACAGTGGCAATTTTTTTCGATATTGCTAAGGCATACGATACCGCGTGGAGGTATAGGATCTTGGCCATACTTCACTCCTCCGGTATGCGTGGCCCTCTCCCCAACTTTATACAGCACTTTCTTTCTGCCCGTACTTTTCAGGTTAAAAATAATGGACTGTTATCTAGTATACGATCCCAAGATAATGGCTTTCCGCGAGGTTGTGCCCTAAGCAGCACTCTCTTCATAATGGCAATTAATTCTATCACACATTGCCTCCCGCCTGCCGTTTCGTATAGCCTTTACATGGACGACTTCGCCATTTATTACACTTCTTCCACACTATCCCACATTCAACTAACGCTCAACAATGCTCTGTTCTCCATACATACCTGGTCATCCACTACTGGCTTTCAATTCTCTACGGAGAAGACTTCTGCCGTTATTTTTTATCGTGATGTTCGGCATATCCGCAAGCAATCCATCACATTAACTCTGGGCCACTCAAATATTCGAATCCTCCCCTCTGCAAAATTTCTTGGCCTCATCTTCGACACCCACCTTAACTGGAAGTCTCACATAGCTAACTTAAAGGCCCGATGTCTTCAACGTATGAACGTACTTAAATCCATTGCTAGAGTCCATTGGGGTGCTGATCGTCCCTCACTCCTCTTGTTCTATAGAGCCACCATTCTGTCAGTACTTGATTATGGTTGCTCAATATATGGTACAGCTTCTGATGCAACGTTACGGGCGTTAGATTCGGTCCATCACCTCGGGGTACGCATTAGTTCGTGGGCGTTTCGTTCATCGCGGATCTGCAATGTCCTCTGTGAGGCTGGGGTGTTGCCCCTGGACTTATCACTGTCATCTGGTCCAAATGCGTACGGCAATCCAACTAAGCTCTCAGCCAACTCTGTTGGATCTCTTTCTTCCAACAGAGGACAGTGTTCCCTTTTCCGTACCGTCTTTCCCGTTATTGTCACGCCAGCTCTTTGCTTCTTACAACATCCCCATTCCCCGCTTCCCTCTTCTCACACACCTCACTACCCCGTGGACTTCTACCCGCCCTGATGTCTGCTTTCACCTAGCGGAAGCGTGTGCTACACTTCACCCGCTGCAATGTGTTAGCATTGCTCTGCGGCATCTGTCAGATCATGGCCCTGCTGAATTCATTTACACCGGTGGATCGAAACAGGCTGAAGCCACGGGCTGCGCTGCAATTTCTATGCATGATACTTTTTTTTTTTTTTTTTTTTTTTTTAAAAAGAGACAATGAACGGAGGAAGGAAAAACACAGATAAAACAAAAAGGTCCATGTGCCTAAAGGCATCCTCCATTCATAAAATGTTTGTAACAACTTGATTTAAACTTTAGTAGATTGTAAGTTTGTGGAAAGCAACTCGAGGGAAGTGAATTCCAAAGAGTAGTAGTTCTAGGGATAAATGAATTTTGATAAGCAGAAGTTCTGCATTGTGGAGGAGAAAGTGTAAATTCATGGGTGCTCTCAGCTGCCCTAGTTCTACGGGGAAAGATGTGGAGAGGCGGCACAATTGAAGCAAGTTCCTCGGAACAATTGCTGTGAAAATATCTGTAGAATAATGCAAGGGATGCAACGTTTCTTCGTATGGATAATGTAGGAAGGTCCTGTGTGATTACAGGGTTATTGATTAATCTAATAGCTTTATTTTGAATTTTGTCCAACTGCCTCAATGCAACCACTCCACTTCCACTCCACAGAGGTGAACGGTAATCCATCTGAGAACGCACATGACTTTTATATATTACGGCCAACTGCTCGTCAGTGAAGAATTCTCGAACTCTGTACAGGAGTCCCAGTTTTTTAGAGGCATTCTTAGCACTGCCATCAAAGACTGGAACGACCTACCCCAGTCAGTCCGTGAAAAGAGAACACTGTATTCCTTCAGACGTAGCCTGAAGGAACACCTGAACCGGACAGCTGCGAGAAGGGAGCACCAAGCTTATGTCTACTACTAAATACGACGTAAGAGATAGACAAACCAAACTGAAATGAGTACTGATTACGGATTACTGATATTTACTATAGGATGTAAGGTATCTTAACCCTCTGTTCCCGGAAGGGCTCTTGAACGCCCATAAAAATGCATACACGAGCTGCCCGGAAGGGCTCTTAAACACCCATGAGGTCAAAGCCTGTGAGCTTCGTGTGCGAGGCGTCGGTCCGACGCATGTAAACAACAGCCGGCTGGACCGTCGCCCCGCATCTCCGGCCACAAGAAGGAGAGCGTCGCTTGTTCGTGTGTGCCTGTATGTTGTTGTTAAGTATTGAAAAGTAGTGTAAAGTGGCTGTTTTGGCCATAAAGTTATCTCCAATGAAATCATCATCACAGCTCAACCAGTTGACTTAGAGAGCTCTACTTAATGCCATTCTACAGGTAAATAACACAGCTACGCTTGGGGATATGCGGGAAGCAGTCAGATTAACAAATATGCGGTAGCCTAGCCTAGACGTTTTTCGGCCAAAACACCCGGGTTTCGGGGAATATATATACAGTATAATACATAGCCGGGGCTGGAGGGTTAAAATAACCCCCTAGAAATACTTTCTCTAAAGTATCTATTTCTTTATCCTCCCCATTTCCCCAGCTAACCTAATCCCACAAGGACCCCAATGGAAATACGCCTAACGGCCTTATTGGGCTATCCTTAGTTGGAATTATGCAAGGCTGGTACATGTCATATTTATAACAAACTATGTGGTACCAACTCTGTAAATTGCTAACTGAATAAATATTATTATTATTATTATTATTATTATTATTATTATTATTAATGCTTCTAACATAATGTGTCCAGCTCAAGTTAGTAGTTAATGTTACACCGAGAATGTCAATACTAGGGAAAGTGGGAATATTTACATCATTAAAAAATATATGGGAGTCAGTGAGATTCTGTCGGTTAGAAAATTGAATGTACAGTACTTGGTTTTCTGTGCGTTAAAGGAAACTAGATTCTTTTGTCCCCATTCATTAATTCTAGAAAGGTCCCAGTTCAGAGAAATTGCAGTGTTTATTTTTGAATTTATAAGATCGGGTTGGGTGAAAGAATTGGTAAATGTGAAAGAACTGTGGAGTGTTGAGTCATCTGCATAGGAATGTATTGGATTATGAGTGGTAGATATGAGATCATTGATATGAATGAGGAACAGAGTTGGAGCCAAAACTGATCCCTGGGGAACACCAGCATTTATTGAGTGAAATTGAGAATAAAGGCCATCTACCATTACACTAATTTTTCTGTTATGAAGATAAGAAGAAATTAGTGGAACTAATGATGCTAGGCCGTAGTGTGACATCTTGGACAATAAGGATTGATGCCAGACTCTATCAAATGCCTTTGATATATCCAGTGCTATTGTATGTGTTTCACCATGTTGGTCTGTAGCTTGGTTGATTTGATGCGTAAGAAGGCAAAGAATGTCTGCAGTTGATCGACATCGTCTAAAACCATATTGCCTATCACTGATTAATTTATTATTCTCAAGATGCTTAACCCTAGTCTAGCGGGTGGTCTGTGGCCGTTTTGGGCCTTTTCAGGCCATTCTGACTGCTATATCAACCATCAGCATGAAAGGAACTGTATTGTGCTGAAAACTAGGTGGAAATCGCTACACAATGACACCACATACAGCTACGTAGCACTCGTGGAGCACTGACAGTGTTACCTCAAAGATGGAAGTTTAGCGGATTTTGCTACATTGTTCACTTTTAGCGAACTATTGGTCACACTGTCATCCTCCCGTGCGGTGGGGGAACTGGAGTTAGTGTGGGCCGGGAGGCCACAGATGTCGGACGTATGGTTCATTACTGTTCCACCCATTTTCACTCGATTTTCACCCAGTTTTCACCCGTTTTTTGCCAGTTTCTTTAACTCGACTTATGTTGCGCGCCGCTCTTTAAGGGTTAATTATGTGATTATTTAATAAAATTTCAAAGACTTTACCAAGAGTGGAAGTTATAGCTATTGGTCTGTAGTTTGATGGATCTGAAGAGGCACCTTTTTTAGGAACTGGATGGATGTTTGCTTCTTTCCAGGGTACTGGAAAGCATGAGGTATGAGTACACAGACGGAAATTTTTTGCCAATACAGGAGCGAGCACCAAGGAGCAATTCTTAAGTACTATTGGAGGAATTTCATCTGGACCAGGAGCCTTATCTACTGAGAGATTCTGCAAAATAGTTTTGACATGTCTGGTGTGGATCTTAAGTGAAGGAATTTCAGGCGAATTAAAATTAAGTACAGGGACATCTTGATTTATTTCATCTAAGGTTGAGTTGGTGGAGAAAATATCCGCAAGAAGGTTAGCTTTACCTCGTGGGTCACTTACAAGATTGCCAGTCGGAGATTTTAATGGTGGAATGGATGAAGCAGTAGTGAAGTTGGATTTGAATGAGTTAAGAGTAGACCAAAATATTTGTTATCATTTGGATTATTTAGAAGTTTATTTGCCTGCTTGTGGAGACAGTTTGATTTACAAAGGTTTAACACCTTATTGGCGGGCTAGGCGGTCTAGCGGACCGTAGCGCCCAGCGTTTTTTTTTTACCCTAAATAGGGTTGTTTAAGTGATCATTTTCATGCCTAAATAAGACCCAGAGTGTAAAACAAGTATCTATTCCTGAAAGGGCGTAAACAGAGCTTTCCAATGACACCCGAACCATCCTTGTACGACCGCTGGTTCTCTTGCAACGATCGTGCAACACGAGTGCAAAAACCCTGTAATTAGGTAATTTCCCTACATAATTCCCTGTGTAGCGAGTGTGAGAGGGGAGGGAAGGGTGGGTTTCACTTCAGTTGGTCCACCACGGTGGTGGTGAGCGGTCATACAGTTGCTAGGCTCCTCACACCGCTCAGCTCTCTCTCTCTCAGCAACATTACGTGCTGAAAATGGCGCACGACATAAGTTGTGAACCGCCACTTAGTCCAAATTTATTTCACACGACATAAGTTGGGCGCCGCCAGTCAAGGGTTAATACAGTTTTGGCATGATTTCTGATGTTTCTAAAGTAATTAAAGGCTTCATGTGTTTTTTATCTTGTGTATGCATTGTAGGCTATTGTTTTTTGTTCAGTTACTCTAGCACAATTATGGTCAAACCATTTAGGTGAATTAGATCTTTTACTGTACTTTTGATGAGGAATAAAAGTTTCCATTCCAATTTTTACAAAATCTTGTATGTGGCTCAAGGTGGTGTGTGCATCATTAGAAAAGAAAGAGGTCCAGGGAATATCCATAAAGAAACCTTGAAGACCCTCCCAGTCTGCCCTACCGTAATGCCATTTAGTCACCAAAACAGGTTCAGAGTGGGAAGGTGTGGTAGGTGATAGACAGGTGGCCTGTATCAGACAGTGATCAGAAGATCCAAGCGGGGATCAAAGTGCACTTATCAGTGCACCCTTCATCCGTACCCCAGTCTTTACCGCAGAATTATGGGCTATCCACGAGGCCCAGGCCATCGTCTCCATGCTTCCTAACACCTATTCCCGTATTGTCATTTGCAGCGATTCTCGAAGCGCTCTGCAGGCGTTATGTGATTACGCTCCCGCCGATCCGTTAGTGAAGACCATCTTACATGAAATACACCTTTTACAGTGCGGGGGTCTTTCCTTCACACTATGTTGGATCCCTGCACATGTGGGCATCGAAGGGAATGAGTCTGCGGACCTTCTTGCAAAAGAGGCTTGTCGTGGTTCTCCCTCTCTTATTCTCCAGAGGCCAAAGGATGTTTTCCCAGTCTTACAGCAATGCGTACTTGATGCATGGCGTATTGAATGGCGTTCACAACCTGAATCTAATAATTTCCGTTCACTTAAGGATGACATTTTCTTGTAGCCTTCGTCGATTGCTTCATATCGAGCGGACCAAACAGTTTTAACGCGTTTACGTATTGGTCACACACGTTTTACTCACGGTTACTTGATGACCACCCCTCGCGATCCACCGCCTGAGTGTCAACTATGTTACACCCCACTAACAGTCCATCATTTTCTCTGTATCTGTCCGGTGTATGAACCAGAACGACAACGATTCCTGCAGCACGCCTCTTTCCACTCTATACTATCTGAGTCAACCTCCTTCAAGGGGTTGAAATAGGGGAGCTATCCCCCCGCCAAAGGCGGCTTTCTAGGGCCCTTCCTAGCTGATGCTGAGAGGATTGGGTTCTAGTCATGTGGTGATGGGCTGGTCTATCAGAGTGAGAACTGAGCGATCTCTGCCATACCCATAGCTTAATCTGACTGTTCCTTTTACTTATATATTTTCTAAATCTCAAGTGATGGCGTCTCTTCCGTGGATTGACCTCCCAATCTACCAAGATTGGAAGCCAAAGCGTCACATTTTTCCTTTGTCCCTCAGCTTTCTCTTCATGATTGCTGAGGGGCACGGGGCCCTGGGTGGGGCTTTGGTTTCCCGGGCGTGTCCGCACCTTCCTCAGCTCCCCGCCATGGAGTGGCTTCGGTCACCCAGGCTTTATTGTGGTCGGCAGGGAGGGTACTGTGGGGGCGCTCGGTTGTGGCCTTGGCCTTGCTCTGGGCCTTGGGGCTGTTCGGCCAGGCAGCTTGGGGAACAACAACAACAACAACAACAACCTCCTTCAATTTCGCTCCTATCCGACACTTCCTGAGAGCCACCAAACTATATGATGATATCTGACTACTGACAGTTACATGACTTGACTTTGCACCTCCTCACCGAACATTAGCCTTATGAGGGCCCTGACCCAGTGGGCTAGTATAAAATAAACACATCTACAACAACAACAACTATATATATATATATATATATATATATACAGTATACTTGTATACTGTACTTATATAATTGGGGAGCCACAGGCAATCCCTACTTTTTGTTTTTTTTACTATAGACACCGGGGAGCTTCAGGCAAAAATCAGGCTAACTAAGCGACATAGTGAATTATATTGCATGTTTACTACCTTAATACAGTCAGGTCTTGATATACACGTTTAATTCGTACCGTGTACGTACCGTTTAAATAAAAACCATGTTTTAGCAATAACAGGCCTAATGGGAATTTATTAATTACAGTAGTTCCAACCACTTTCCCAAAGTACGGGTTTGACACCCGAAGGGAGAGAAGGAAAACTCACTACAGGTATTTAGTAATGGTTCTCTCCGTCAATGACGTGAGAGCCTTATATATACAGTAGAACCTCGTTTATCCGGCACGAATGGGGGGGGGGGAGCCGATGCCGGATAACCCATTTTCCCGTTGTTTTGAGAGTTACTCTTAGGCCTATTATTATTATTATAATTATTATTATATGAGATGCCGAAGTCTCCAACCAGGGTGCAGAAACACCATCAAGATGAATCCACACAAAACACCCAGAGGCACTGGAGAGAGACTACGGCAACTTAGGAAAAAATAAAAACATATACTGTATACTGTACATATACACATATTAACCCTCTCACATCCTTATGATGCAGAGGTTGCCAGATTAGCAATAAGAAATAGATTACTCTCACTCTTATAATTACCTCTCCAAAATTAGTTTTCTGCCCACAGCTAACTCAAAGACAACTGCAGAGGTTGAAGTAAATAAACTAAAGGTTTATAAATACCGCGGACGGTAACACAGGCTTTAAAGTATCCCTAATAGGCTCAAAAATTGCGTCAAGACGTGAGAGGGTTAAACACAGATAACATATTATGCAGTGGAGGACATCCAGCACAAACATAATACAATAAAACAGAACA
Organism: Paralithodes platypus; assembly: GCA_032716605.1. Classification (NCBI taxonomy): domain Eukaryota; kingdom Metazoa; phylum Arthropoda; class Malacostraca; order Decapoda; family Lithodidae; genus Paralithodes; species Paralithodes platypus. The sequence goes on along the minus strand of CM064581.1, from coordinate 60,277,627 downwards.
AAATAAGTTCAAAAATTAATGCTGCAAAAAAGCACCAACTCTAGACTTAAAAATGGAGATACGAGCCGAATTGACTAGCCCACCTGGCAACCCATTCCACAAGTCAACCACGGCCGGCACAAAACACCGCGAAAACTGTGCAGTAGAAAAATCAACACGGCTCATGGCAAGATCACCAAGACCGCCCGTGAATCCAGTTGCACGAGCCCGGACACAGGGCCCAGGCAGAACCCCATGCAAGGGATGCTGAGGGTTGTCAAAAACTTTAAACAAAAGACCAAGGGCATCAACCTCACGTCGATGACACAGATCAAGAGACAAATGAGGCAGAACAAAACCGATGGAATTCAGCGACCCGTCAAGCAACCTGAGACGGCAGTCAGCCGCCGACAACCAGACAGGCGAGCAGCACTCGAAATGTGGCAAAACAAAAACGCAAAAAGACCTGACAACTGTGGCGTCACAAGCAAATGCCCCATAAACCTTGCGAAGCAGACCAATCCTTTGGGAAATGGAAGAGGAGAAAGAACGAACATGCCCCCCAAAAGCAACTCCCAACAAACGCAGAGCATCCACACTCTCAACCTGCTCGCCAGAAACTCGCAGACAAGGATGGGGAGGATCCAAGGCACGAGATCTGCTGATGACAATGGAGCGCATTTCACCAGCACCAAGCCTCACGCCCCAAAGTTTACACCATGATGCAACCCTGGCCAAATCCCCATTCAGAGCAGCAGCAATCACGTGTCGATCCATTGGTGATGGAATCGACGCACACAAAGTTGCATCATCAGAATAGGAGCCCAGTCCATTTTCAAGCTCGGAACACAGGTCAGCAGCAAAAACAATTAAAAGCAAAGGCCCAAGGACACTGCCTTGTGGAACACCAGAAACAGAAGGGGAATGACACCCATCAATGACCACAGACTGAGATCATTTCGTCAAAAAATCTTCAAAGATCCTTAAAAAATTGCCACCAATACCGATGAGCTGTAACTTATACAGAAGTGCTTTATGGTTGACTAAATCAAAAGCAGAACTAAAGTCAATAGCCACGACACGAGACTCATGTCCCTGATCCAATGAAGATTGCAAGTCATGGGTGAGTGTCAGAAGCGCATCACATGTACCCCGTCCCTTACAAAAACCAAACTGTGAGTTTGGTATCAAATTATGACTACAGGTATTACAATAAGAGGAAAGGCGTCTGGACAAAAGCCTCTCATAGAGCTTGGATAGGATAGGTGTAATGGAGATAGGGCGATAGTCATTAGGAGATGATGAGGCAGTATTTCCCTTTGGAATAGGAGTGATAATAGCCTTACGCCAGCAAAGAGGAAAACTACCTGATTTCAAAAGCAACCTAAACACCACGGCCAATTTAGGTGCCAAGACCACTGCAACCTTTTTAAAAAAGAGAGGGAAAAACCCATCCGGGTCTGTGCCACCATAGGTATCAAGATCCAGCAAGTACCTTTTCAGTTCAGCTGATTTGAATGCCATTGAATTGAGGATGGGTCTAGGGAAACATGTCAATGGCAAAGACAATTCCTGATTACTCTGCTTATTAATAAAAATATTAGATAGAATATTGACCTTCGATAATGGATCAAAAGAGATGGAGCCATCAGAATCACAAAGAGGAGGCATGGAGGAATCTATTCCAAATAAAGAGGATTTCAAAGCAGACCACCATTTATGAGGCTGTGTAGCTCCTGACAAAAAAAATTTGCCCTCCAAAATTAAACGTTTGACTTTCAACCGGCCCAACTTTACAGTTAGTTGAATCCAGTTGAGAGAGCCGACCATAGATTCCCAGACTCTCCGTGTCGTAGTCAGACTGTGAAGAAACAGAAACAGTTTCTTACGAAACCTGTTTTGATTGTCCACACTCTGACTCAGAGTGAGAGCAGCTGTGTCCCAGACCAGCCCTATCCACTGGACCACTCGTGAGGGAACAAGGTTTGACTTTACCAGGTTTACCTTGAATTTTAGAGATTTTACATGATTTAATGTTATGTTGACATGATTGATGCATAACTGTTCCGTCTCCGCCACCACCAGCCAGTCGTCTAGATACCACAAAATCCTGATCCCTTGTTGCAACAAGGGCATCAGGGCTTGCCGGACTAATTTTGTGAATATGCGAGGTGCTAGGTTTAATCCGAACGGCATCCTCTGAAAGACATAAGTCTGATGCATGATTCGTAAGGCCAGAAATCGTTTAAACCGTTTGTTTACCGGGACGTGCCAATACGCGTCCGTCAGGTCTAAAGAACACATCCACCCTTCCGGCGGAAGTGTTAGCCTGATTTGATTCACTGTCAGCATCCGGAAGGACACGTTGTGAATGTGGAGGTTCAGATAAGACAGGTCTACGACCGGCCTCATCTGAACACTGTCCCTTTTGGGCACCAGAAAAAGTTTGGATGTAAAAACTGGGTAATTTTGAGGAACCGGGATGATAACATTCTTGGCAACCATCTCTTGGATCAGTGACTCCACCTCTAATGAAACAAAATTTGCCTTTGTCGGCTGACGTAAACGAGGTCGCCGGAGCCACTGCCAGGTGATGCCTTTACGTGCCACCATCCTCGCCCATGTGTTTAAAGGCCATGCGCGATGATTCGCACGGAACGACCCAGTTAGCAGACAAGGGTTCGCCGGCTGGACTACCCTCTGATCCACCCGCCGGAAGATCGGCCCTGGGAGTGAGAGAGACCCTAGTTTTTTGGTGGTGGTGGTGGTGTAAGTTTAGACGACTGGCCGGGTTTGGCTGGAGACGGGCCCTGGCCCGGCCTTTGATACCTCTGTCCTTTATGATTACCTGAAGACTTTCCTTGCTTGTATCTGTACTGACCTTGGGTGGAAGAGGATTTAGGCAAATGAAAGGGTTTTGCCCCACCAGACTGAGCTTTAGCGACTGGTTTGGGCTTGGTAAAAGTGAAAGCAGGTTTCTTAGACGGGGCGGGACTGTATTTACCTAATTGTATTGACCTAATTGTAGTTTACAGGAGTTGAGCTAAGCTCGTGTTGTCCCGTCTCTCAGTCTACTTTTTATCCAATTTTTTCTTGAAAATATGGATGTTCCTTGCCCCTACCACCTCCTCCTCCAGCCCATTCCATTTGTCAATACATCTATAGGGGAAGCTAAACTTCCTGATATCGTTCTTGCAGGTAGGTCTTTTTACTTTGTAGCTGTGGCCTCTAGTTATTCCTGTATCCATAATTAATATATCCTCCCTATCCAGCCTCTCCAGCCCCCGGGTACATTTGTACATCATTATCATGTCTCCCCTCTCTCTCCTCTCTTTTAGACTCGGTAGATTTAATTTGTCTAGCCTCCCTTCATATGGCAGTTCTCTGAGACTTGGAACCAATCTAGTGACTGCTCTCTGGATTCTTTCTAACTTGTGAATATGCTTCTTTAGATGCGGGGACCACACCACTGCTGCATACTCCAATCTTGGTCTAATCATACTCTTCATAATTTTCGCTACCATGGTCTCATCCAAATAGTTCAGAGCAACTTTCATATTCCCGGCCATTGCATACATTCCGCTAAAGAGCTTGTTAATATGTTTCTCTGGCGACAAATTATCTTGTATAATCAACCCTAAATCTTTTTCTTTTTCGGCCTTGCTAATTTTATTATCTCCCATCCTGTACTCCCAATTTGGTCTATTCACACTTCTTCCCATATTTAACACATGACATTTACTTATATTAAATTTCATTTTCCACTTGGTGCTCCATTCGTATATTTTATCTAAATCCCCTTGCAGCTCCTCACAACTACTTTTATTTGTTATTTGTCCTCATAATTTTTACGTCATCTGCAAACATTGACATGTAAGAGTTTATGCCTATCGGCAGGTCATTCACGTACATAAGGAACATGAGAGGTTCCAACACAGATCCCTGCGGCACACCACTCTCAACTTTCCGCCACGATGAGTAAGTTCCTCTAATGTTGGTCCTCATTTCCCTATCTGTTAAATAGCTCTCCATCCATTTCAGCAAACTCCCCCTGACACATCCTAGCGTCTCAAGCTTAGATAACAATCTCTTATGTGGTACCTTATCGAATGCTTTGGAAAGGTCTAAGTAGACGCAGTCCACCCATCCGCCTCTTTCTTGGAGTACATCTATCACCCTACTGTAATAACATAGCAAACTGGTAACACAAGATGTCCCTTCTCTGAATCCAAATTGCTTTGGGGTTATTATTTTCTTTCTCTCCAACATTTTCATCCATCTCTTCCTAATTAGCTTTTCACAAATCTTGCATACAATACTAGTAAGTGAAACTGGTCTATAGTTTAGAGGGTCCTCAGGGTTTCCATTCTTGTATATCGGAATGATATTAGCTCTTTTCCATTCAACAGGAACCTGTCCTTTATCTAAGGAAGCTTGAATTATGTCCCTCACTGGCTCCACTAATTGCTCTGCACACTCCTTTAAAACCCAGGCAGACACTTCATCCGGTCCCATAGCTTTCCTTACTTCAAGTCCTCTCATCGCAGATAACAGCTCATCTCTAGTTATTTCAATCTTACTAAGACCACTCTCCAGTACTCCCGCCTGTGGTTCGTCAAAACCTTCCTCTCTAGTAAAAACTGACCCCAATTTGTTATTCATTACCTCACACATGTCCGATACATTTTCATACGTCCTAGCATCAACTCTTAATTTAGTAATTTGTTTCTTTACCTTCAACTTACTGTTTATATATTTATAAAATAATCTAGGGTCACTTTCACATTTATTTACTATGTTCTTCTCATAGTTCATTTTAACTTGCCTAATTATGTTAACATATCTATTCCTCTCCTGTTTATATTTATTCCGATTACTCTCAGTGTTCCTTCTTCTTAATCTAGCCCAAGCTGCATCACGCCTACCCAAAGCTCTTTTGCATTTCAAATTAAACCAATCTTTCTGCTTAGTAAAATTTCCAGTTTTATATCTTGGGACAAACATATTGGTTCCTACTCTATAAATTTCGAGGAATCTACTATATTTACCTTGTACGTCCCGTTCCTTCAAAATAAGATCCCAATCTACTCCCTCTAAATATCTTTTCAAGGATACATAATCAGCTTTACTATAATTTAATCTGTCATTTATGTAGCTATTGTCTAATCTATTGGCATTACTCGAGGTCAACTTCCATTTTAGTAATAGGTGATCACTTTTACCTACAGGACATAGATAGTTTATATCACTAATTTCGTGAGGATCTTTTGTAAAAATCAGATCGAGTTTAGAAGGTTCGTTATTACCCCTTATTCTTGTATTTTCCTTCACATGTTGTGTAAGTACATTTTCCGTAACCAACTCCACTAGCCGACTTCCCCAAGATCTCTGATTTGGCCCTGCATCTCCCGATTCCCAATCAACCTCACTACAGTTGAAATCTCCTACCAAGATCAATCGATTCTTCCTTAAAAGCAATCTTCTCAACGACTGAATCATATCCTCTACCATCTCCTCAAACTCCAACTCCCTCCATGCTCTGGTCTTTGGTGGCATGTAAGCTACTGCTATGTCTAGCTTTTTTCCTTCTATATCATTGAGTTCAACTGCCATTATTTCTGCCTTGTCATTATTTAACTCCACGTGCTTTGCTGTCATAGGGTTCTTAACTAATACTGCTTCAAGTGCCTGAGCCATGTTAAACACCGTCCTCCACACCTCCGGGGACATTAAAGAGGCAGTTAGAACTGGGGACATTATTACTTGATTTGCAATCCTATCCGGGAGCTTTCGGACTAGAGACATCCTTAGATCTTGTCTTGCCCGCACCGCCTCTAACAAGGCCGCGCGTATATCTCCCAGTGACTGTGTAGAAGTCTGGAGAAGCAAGCGTCTAGACAGTTCGATAGCCTTTCGGACTTCCGTGTCCGCGATAGCCTGAGCAGATCTTAGCATTGACTTTGCTACCTGTTGCGTAACTATATACTGAGAAAATAGTCTATACGCCTTTTCCCGTAGCCTAAACTCCCAGTCTAGGTGAGCAGTGGAAGGTGTAGAAAAGGGATCTTTAAGCTCGCATAGATTAATTTTAGGGGCAGCTAAAAAAGCAAATAGAGCAGAGGGAACTCCGCCGGCAGAGTATACCGGGAGAGAGAACCAAGAATGGCTTTCTTGTGGAATTTGGTGTGAAGCTTTAGAAGTGAATGTAGTTGCAAAGTTCTGAGCCTCGACTTCCCAGTCCACCCAAGGTCCCGGACCCAACTGCTCCACCTTCAAAACTGGATTCGCGGCTGAGTCTGTGAATGTCTTTAAACCTAACTCAGGTGTTAGAGCCGACAGCGCTTTGATATCATTGAACCCGTCATGTTTTGTCCAAGCCGACGCAGGGGGTAGGGCAGGTGTAGAAGAATATACAAAATAATCATGATGATAATAGTTGGGGATGGCCTTAATACTAACATCAAGTACATTTCCCAGCATATCTAGAGCCCTTAACTTCCTAGATTTATTCCCTTGGATTACCCACTCCCGTGGTACCGGAAGCTCCCCTGACATAGTGGATTGTGCTGCCTCTGGCTTTGCTGGTACCAATGATACCCAAGATTCGTCTGGCCCGTATAAGAGAGGCATAGCCCCTTTTCTGATCGGGGCTTTGTCTAACGGGGGAGGATTTACGTCTGCTACTACTCGCACATTGGAAGTAGTTAGTGCCGCCGAAGTTGGCCTAGTAACAATAGTAGGTGATACAAGGGGAGTGAGTGGAATTTGTGTCAAAGCAATGGAAGTAGCCAGAGGTCGGACATTCGATGTTGGCGTGGAAGCCCCCAGACCAACTGTAGGAGTCTCCGGTTGCTGGCCAAAAAACTTAGTTAAAGCACTCGCTAGTAACCCCTTAATCTCATCCGCCGTGACAAATTGAGCAGAGGAAGAACTATTAGGTGAAGCATCCCTATTCTGAGAGTTATCTACGAATGAACTAGACTCGTGAATTCCCACCTCGGAAATAATAGAACCCTCATCCCTTGCCTCCGGTCCCTCCTGAGAGGATTCCGCCGAGGCTGGGACCCCCTCATGTTGCCATGTTAAGTCAGGGATGGAAGACGGGATCTCCGCATCCCGGTGGACTTCAGCCACTACCTGTGTTGCCTGAGACGGAAGTGAGCTGTCCCTCCATGGCTGGGAGTACCTCCAAACTCCCCGGTCTTGGCCGGAACTCACTTGTGAGCCAGGCCCCACCCCAATGACTGAGACCTCACTCGAGCCCTCTAGCGGGTTATCACTGCCGGGAGAACCCCTTAAATCTAAAGTGAGAATATTGGAACTGGGAATAATATTTGGGGACAACCTGTCCGCCGGTATATCCCCCACCAGTCTCTGACTCCACTTCCGACCTGTCAGATTGGACATGAGACATGTCGGGAGTAGAGGCAGAAAGCGAGGTTCGAGGCTCCGGCGAACGCCGGGAGGACTTTCGTACATGAGACTCTTTCTTAGAAGACTTGTGACTCCGCCTCGACTTCGATGTATCACTAGAACTGTCCTTGGTCTTGTCTGTCTTACTCTTCTTCCGCGAAGGTGAAGTCGAGTGACTATGTGTCTGCTTTCTGAGAGGAGACCGTGACCTGGACCTAGATCTTCTGTCGCCGGGGGAGACGGCTCTCGCGGTCTCTTAGATGTGCCGGGGGAGGGAAGAAGCCCTTTACCCAGCCCAGTCTCTGCCAACTTATTTACTTTACTTCGGGAAGGAGGACGTTTAATTGGGGGGTGCTGAACCAACAAACGGTCCCACAGAATTACGTTATCACACTGCATTGCTTTATGAGCCACTGTAGTAGCATAATTAGTAAGAAGTTGTCTGACCTCGCGTAATGCAACCGCCGTGGCCAGATTGTCGTGCTGTAATACTTTAATACTCAGCTGACTACAAAAGGTACAATTCTTCGTTACCCACAAACCCCTTGATCGGTCCAAGCATTTGACACAACGAATGCACAGACTGGTGATGGGCTGGTCTATCAGAGCGAGACCTGAGCGATCTCTGCCATACCCATAGCTTACTCTGACTGTTCCTTTTACTTATATATCTTCTAGATCTCAAGTGGCGGCGTCTTTTCCGTGGATTGACCTCCCTACTGCCAACCTAGAAGTTGGCAGATTGGGAGCCAAAGCGTCATATTTTTCCCTTGCCCCTCAGCTTTCCCTTCATAATTGCTGAGGGGCACAGGGCCTTGGGTGGGGCTTTAGTTTCCCGGGCATTTCCGCACCCTCCTCAGCTCCCTGCCTTGGAGTGGCTTCGGTCACCCGGGCTTTGTTAGTGGTAAGCAGGGAGGATTTTGTGGGGGCACTCGTTTATGGCCTTGGTCTTGCTTGAGACCTTGGGGCTGTTCGGCCAGACAGCCTGGGAAACAACAACAACAACAACGAATGCACAGAGTATGCGCAAAAATAGGGATCCCGGAACATGAGGGCGTTGAGCAAAGAGCAAAAACAGGGGCTAGCGCAGCCATGGCAGAGACTGGTTAAAAGCTAACTCCCCCCGGGCCTCACCTGGTCCTCTGGGGACCCGCCGGAACTCCACCCTGGAAAAAATAAAATTTCCAGGAATTAATGCTCATAAGGTTACCCCAAAATGTTCTAACACAAGTGTTAATGAACCGCCGGGCAACGAGACGTAATACACCACTATTACCTCTCGTTACCCTGTAGGTTCATATGTAAAGATTTTTGAATATCTTTACGTGTCCAAAAGATTTAAGAATATCCTCTGACATGATATAAAGACGAGCAGTTCTTTATAAATGACGCAGTCTTCCCTGTGATACAAAGTTCACCGGGAACCCATAAAAAGACGCCGGCCTCCTTATTATAACGCAGTTAACCAGGTTAAGACCATCTTAATAATTAGATCTGACTCCTCTCGAAGCCTTCATAGATCGCCGTAAGTTGAATGTCTCGATACCCAATTGTATCCCTCAATTGTTTGGCTAATCCTACCGAATTGCAAATCCGTGATTCCCACCCTCCCGAGGTTCAACCGCCGGGTGAGAATTAATAGAAAAGTTAACCCCAATTGTTCCTCTCCCCACTTCTTTGCAAAAGATCGCCGGGGTGGAAAGACTAATCAAACAAAACAGCCCAGTTTTTCAACGGCTTTGCAAACCCGGGAAAAACTATAGCCAACAGGTGTCCGCATGAACCCCTAGTTGAATCGGGTAAAGCCATTCCGCCGGGAAACACACAGTAAGCCTGAACACAGGCCCCACTACAGTACAGAGACGCAGTTCTGGATAGCCCTCAAGCCACCACTCGCCGGGGGAAACTAGCCTATTTTAACCACGCGTGATTAAAACTCGGCAACCAGCCGGATTTTCTCGGTGCAATCGAGAAAACCCGCCGGAAAAGGCAACCCACACCCACCAGACGCAATCTGAGAACCAGCCGGATTTTCACGGAGCAATCGAGAAAACCCGCCGGAAACGGTAACCCACACCAACCAGATGCAATCGGAGGTACACAAATAGTGCCTGGAATAAGCCAATACACAATTTATCCAGAACACACATGACACAGTAGTACATATTTATACAGTGGTGATGGGCTGGTCTATCAGAGTGAGAACTGAGCGATCTCTGCCATACCCATAGCTTACTCTGACTGTTCCTTTTACTTATATATTTTCTAGATCTCAAGTGACATCGTCTCTTGCGTGGATTGACCTCCTAATCTACCAAGATTGGAAGCCAAAGCGTCACATCTTTCCTTTGCCCTTCAACTTTCTCTTCATAATTGCTGAGGGGCACAGGGCCCTGGGTGGGGCTTTGGTTTCCCGGGCGTTTCCGCGCCCTCCTCAGCTCCCCGCCATGGAGTGGCTTCGGTCACCCAGGCTTTATTGTGGTCGGCAGGGAGGGTTCTGTGGGGGCGCTCGGTTATGGCCTTGGCCTTGCTCGGGGCCTTGGGGCTGTTCGGCCAGGCAGCTTGGGGAAAAACAACAACAACAACAACATATTTATACAATAAATCAATAACACTTGCACATGTACAAAAGCTACGAGAGGCTGGCTAGGCCTAAGCAGACGGAGTATCGCTTAAACATGTAATAAAAACAAAAAGCATTGAATTATATCACAACAGGAACAGCCGCCAACACACCTCGAAGAAATATACCCGGGAAAAGGAAGCAATGACACGGGACCTAGAAAAAACTTCACTAAGTGAAGAAAAATACGCTAGGAACGTCAGAAAACAAACAAATAAGGCAACTTCATCAGAAAGATAAAAAGAAGCCTAATAACGCGTAGTTAAAGCCAACTAAATAACTAGGCTAGCTAGCCGCGAAAACGTTTCACGCGTCCACCACGGGACCACGAGGGTACGCCCGAAATAGGCGTCCCAAACACACGACCCAAATACACTGAACTGCGGGCAGCCCGCCCATGACACTCCTGCTACGCATATCCTAACCTTACTCGATACATCCCAGAGTAAACAAATGAGAAAAAACTCACTAGGGACGCAGCAAATGCGGAACGAGCGGAGCGTGGGGAGACACGTCAGGGCATGTTGAGAGCAGAGCAGAGAAGGAAGAATGACGCCTGAAGTCAGCGTCTGGTCAAAGATCCACACAAGTACATCCACGAAGTTATGGAAAGCTTATGATTAGTTATTCTTATTTTCTTTTTATTTGTTATTTTTTACGAAGTGTTTTCGTAGTGAGTACCCAATTTCATAATGACGAACCATGAGTGAGGTTGCGTGCGCTCATGATGAAGGCTCCTCAATTTTTTATGCTCTGCGCGGTAGATTCAAACTACGGTAAATGAGTGTTTGAAGAGGATGCCTTATGTAATAGGCATAATCGTCAATGATGGAGGGGCCACTAATAAATACAACTTTTGTTTCTTCTCCAGATATTTCTCCACAACACAATTCAGGGTAAAAATCTGATCTACACATCCTCTTCCCTTCCTAAAACCTCCCTGCTCGTCGCCTATCCATTTCTCCGTTCTCACTCACTCTCTCAATCACTACCCTACTGTATACCTTTCCTACTACGCTTAGAAGACATATTCCTCGGTGGTTACCACACACTCCTCTTTCCCCTTTGCCCTTATATAGGGGGACTATTATGCCAGTCTTCCAGTCATCGGGTGCACTGCCCTTCTCCCATGCTAGTTTGCACATTTTCCATACCCATTCTATCACTATCTCACCACCATACCTCAACATTTCCCCACACACTCCATCTGTTCCTGGTGCTTTCCCCAACTTCACTCTTTTCATGGCTTCCCACACTTCTGACCTCCTGATCCCCACCTCCTCCTCCACTACTTCTCTCCTTCTCCCTCCCATACCATATCCAGCTATGTTTGCTGGCTCTTCATTCCTTACATTTAGCAACTCACTGAAGTACTCCCTCCATCTTTCGACTCTCTCTTGCTTCTCGGCTAGCATTCTCCCATTCTTATCTTTCACACCCTTACTGTTTCAATATTTCCCTTTTCTTTTCATTATAATATTACTTTCAATTTCTTTCTATCGTTTCATAGTGGCACCCGTTCAAATGACGTACCATAGGTATTTTCACAGTGTCACCTATGACGATGGTTCTATTTTTCTTGGAAGGCGTATGGGGTCTTCCAGCTTAGCCATTGGGCTAAAATAGGCCATATAAGATTAATGGCACTACGTCATTTGACTCCGGAGCCACTAATAAATACAGTGAAACCCCGTGTTTCGCTTATATCAAATTCGCGGTTTCATGTTTCGCGGATAAATATTAATTTCCTGTTACGTGGTTTAGTGAGCAAATTCACCAGTTTTGCGACCGTGCGCATCTGGATATGCACTTTGCAGCATAATTTTGGTGAGTCTTTGTAGCCTTGTGTAGTTGGAAGATCACTCTTTTCAATAAATATGTACGTACAGTACCATTGCAGCACAATTTTTGTGAGTCTTTAATAGCCTTATGTATTTGTAAGATAATTTTATACATTTAACCCCTCTGGACCGATCTCGCCTTGAAACCCAGCGGATGTGGCCAAAAAACGCTGTAATAGGCTAGCCTATCTTTGTTATTTTAACTGCTAGAGAATTCACACACATCTCAAACCGTAGCCCTGTTTCGTATCTGTAGACTGGCGTTGGTATAGAGCTCTCTAGGTCAACTGGTTTCCGTGGAGAGTTTTGACGCGATGTTAGCAATATCGGACATTTATAGACACTAATTTCGTCTTAGCAGACATCAACAAACCTCCGACTTTTCCTTCTTGATTTTGAAGGTGCGCGTCGCTCCGACCGGCTTTGTTTACATACGGTTCGACGCACGGCTTTCAAACCACGCTTAATAGGCTTTCAAGCTTATGGATTTCAGAAGCCCATCCGGGTCCCACAGCGCGAGTTTGTTATGGGCTGCTGGAAGCCCAACCGGGTACTGAGGGTTAATGTTAACAAAAATGTGTCTTTGGGTAACTAAAATAGCAAAAATAGGGTAACAAAACAAAAATGAAAGACTTCCATAATTTTTTTTTCTCCATTTAATGTTTACCCCAATTTTCGCTATTTAATTTTCGCTGCGTTTGGGGAGACTACTATAAACACGAAATGCGAGGTAGTACTGTACTTTAGGTTTTCCTCTCTTCCCTTCGGGTTGTCAAACCCGTAATGTTGCTTTGTTCACTGTATATCACTGCCAGAGGCTCAAGCAACAAATCCACTCCTTGAGCATGTGTGCGTATATACTGTATGTGTAGCTCAGACAAAGGCTACACTCCTTCCCTCACTATGGCTCAGTCACACAATGCCTCTTGAGGTGCGAGGTATGACGCAATCACTTGAGAGGTAAGGGAGGGATCGGAGATGGTTGGGGGGTGCTGTGGGTGGAGGAGATGGTGGGGGGAGCAGGGAGAGGCTTGGGGGAGTGCAGGAAGGGCTGGGGATGGAGCTTAGTTCATCATAAGGCTGATACGCCTGCGATTGCACCATGGAAAACTTTATTTCTTGGCACGAAACATGCTGATACCATATGGCATCACCAAAGAGGCTGCCTGTTAACCCTATTACAGTAATGCATTGAGGGTTAACTACTCACACCTACTATACATTTTAAGCGGGTGCCCAACCCCGAAAGGGGTTGAAATAGGGGAGCTATCCCCCCGCCAAAGGCGGCTTTCTAGGGCCCTTCCTAGCTGATGCTGAGAGGATTGGGTTCTAGTCATGTGGTGATGGGCTGGTCTATCAGAGTGAGAACTGAGCGATCTCTACCATACCCATAGCTTACTCTGACTGTTCCTTTTACTTATATATTTTCTAGATCTCAAGTGACGGCGTCTCTTCCGTGGATTGACCTCCCAATCTACCAAGATTGGAAGCCAAAGCGTCACATTTTTCCTTTGCCCCTCAACTTTCTCTTCATAATTGCTGAGGGGCACAGGGCCCTGGGTGGGGCTTTGGTTTCCCGGGCATTTCCGCACCCTCCTCAGCTCCCCGCCATGGAGTGGCTTCGGTCACCCAGGCTTTATTGTGGTCCGCAGGGAGGGTTCTGTGGGGGCGCTCGGTTATGGCCTTGGCCTTGCTCAGGGCCTTAAGGCTGTTCGGCCAGGCAGCTTGGGGAACAACAACAACAACTATAAATTTTACAAAAGCTTACCTCAATTTTATCATCATCAGTTAGAGTACTACTGGCCATCAATTTCATGAAAGATTGAAGCTCTGAGTCGAGCTTGGTGACGGCTTCGTACTGTTCCTCCTTCTCTTTCCTGGACTCAGCTTTCTTCTTCTTGGACTCGGCAATAATGTCATCAATCCTCTCCTTCCTGCTCTTGGCCTTGTCACTGTCTTTGGTTCCATCTTGTCCTTCATCTCTCTTGGTAAACAATCCACCACCAAAATGCTGCTCTTTCACAAACTTAGCTGTTGTAAATAAATTCAAATTTTCCATAATTAACATAGGGAAATACTCAGAATACATCAAGTAATAACTGCAATCCATATATGAAGCACTGTAAGTACTGTTGTTGTTCCCTAAGCTGCCTGGCCGAACAGCCCCGAGTCCCTGAGAAAGGCCATGGCCACGATCGGGCTTTCCCACAGAGCTCTTATTGAGTGTAGATTGTGTTGTTGGCATAAGTGGTTGTGTGAAATGCAGTCTTCTATGATGTGTTTAATGGTATGGGGTGCTGTGTTACATCCCGGGCAGGCGTCGACAACGGAGTCATCCAGTCTCTTCTGATAGCTCAGGAGAGCTGGATGGTGTCCGCATCTCAGCCTGGCCAGGTGGACTCTGTCCTCGCGAGGAAGGGAGGATTCGGAAGGATGGACTTCGGGAGGTCGTGCATGCAGCTGCGTGTTGTCTGTGAGTGAGTGGATGGATCGGTGAGAGATATGAGTATGGATGTGCTTCTGGAAGTTGGTTCGGGGTGGGCAGGGAGGGAGAGAGGACAATAATTGTGTGTGATACCGTGTGCTGGGTGTTGTTTTGATATTTCTTGGTGTCTGTGGGTGTGTTGTCATGTAGTTTAGTGGGTGGTCTTGGTTCGTGGAGGCTGCTGCCAGGAATTGAGTGCCTCTCATGTCCAGATGGTCTATGACTTTGAGGATTTTGGTTTCTTGATGTAGGTGATCTGTGGGTGCAGTAGCTGTGCAGCCTGTAATGATCTTCAGGGCTTTGTTTTGAATAGTCTGTAAAGTCTTATGATGTGCTTCAGCTAGGTTAGAAGCCCAGGCTGGGCTTGCGTATTCCATCACTGATCTTATGTATTGTTTATATACTGTGGTGGTAGTTTCTTTGTTGTGTCAAAATTTTGTGTGAGCAAGTGACCTGAGGGCATTAAGTCTGGGTGTCAGTTTCTTTTCTATGTTTGTGGTGTGCTGTTTTAATGTCATATGAATATCATATGTTACTCCTAGGATTTTGGGCGTGTGTGTATGTGTTAGGGGTGTGTTGTTTATGGTGAGTTGAGGGATGTATTCGTGTTCTCCTGTCCAACTTGTGAGCAGGGTTGCGGTGGATTTGGCTGGGGCTAGATTAAGTCTGTTTGTAGTGCACCAGCCATGTAGTGTGTTGAGATAGGGTTGAAGGAGATCTGTTGCTCTTTTTGGGTCATGGTGTGTGCATGTGAGTGTTATGTCATCTGCATAGGAGGCTAAGTTTATTTGGGGCGTATTGGGTGTAGTTATATCGTGCATGTACAGATTGAAGAGTGCGGGCGATAGGAGGGATCCTTGTGGGACTCCGTTTGGAAAGTTTCTGATTTTAGATGACTGACCGGCAAAAGATACGTGTGCACATCTGCCTGCTAGGAAGTTGGCCAGCCACCTTTTTGTGTTGTTGTGCATGTTTGTGTTGTAGATTTTGTTTGTTAGGTTGTGGCGGGGGATGGCATCGAAGGCTTTACTAATGTCGAGTGTGGCTAATAGTGATCTGTGTGGTGGTCTAGCTGAGTTGATGCCGTCGAAAGTTCTTTGTGTAAGGTCTGTGAGAAGAGTGTTTGTGGAGTGCAGTGGCCTAAAGCCATGTGGTGTTGGAGCTAGGGGTAGGTCAGGTGTAATTAGTTGTAATACTAGGCGTTCCATGACTTTGGCGGGGGAGCAAAGGAGTGTGATGGGGCGGTGCGAGGAGGGTAGCGTGGGGTCTTTGTTGGGTTTGGGGAATGTGATGATGATACCATGCTTCCAAATGTCTGGTATTGTGTTGTGTGAATAGCTGTAGTTTGATATGTTAGTGAGTGCTTGAATACCTTGTGGTCTGAGGTGTATGTTGCTTATGTTGTCTAGGCCACAGGCGGGTGAGTGCTTGAGATTGTTGATGATATGCTTTGTCTGGTGATTGGTGAAGGGTGTATAGTCAGGGTCTGTGGGGAATTGTCTCTTACGTCGGATGACACGTCGGTCGTCTTTGTGAGGTTTTAGGTGGCTGACATGTGAGAAGTGATTGATGAGAGTGTTTGCTTGTTGTTTACATGAAGGAGTAGAGTCTGTTGTTGTGATTGCAGCATGTGATTGTGTTGAGTTGCTGTTGGAAAGTGTGATGCTGTTTAGTGTTTTGTAGAGTGTTTTGGGGTTTGTTTTGTGATCAAGTGTTTGTAGGAAGTTATTCCAATTTAGTTTTTGTTGTTCTTGTATTTTGTTGTTAGTTTGGGTGTTGAGTGCTTGAATTTGTTGTGTGATGTCTTGTGTGTGGGGTGCTGGGGAGTGTTTCAGTATGTCGCGTTGTCTGATGAGGTTTTGAATTTCTGGTGTGAAGTTGGGGTTGTGTCTTTTTCTGTTACCTCTTGGAATGTGTTTCTTGTCAGCGTTTTGGATAGTTTTATTGAGTATGTGTACAGCATTGTTGATGTTAGTGATGGGTGTACTGTTTAGAGTTGTGAAGAGTTGTTCTGTCTCATTTGTGAATGCTTCCCAGTTAGCTCTTTTATAATTGGTGTATGTGTGTTTGTGGCTAGCTGGGGTGAGTCTGGTTTTGGTGGTGATAATGATCGGGAGGTGGTCAGAGCCTAAGGTTCTGACCACCCTCCAGGATGTTGTGGGGGCGAGTTCTGGGGAGCAAAAGGTGATGTCAGGAGATGATGGGTTATAGAGGGCTTGGTGAGGAATATGGGTATGTTGATGGATGTCGTTAAGGATGATGAGGTTATCTGTTTGGTTTTGTAGTACCAGCCCTCTGTCTGTGTCGGGGTTGTCGACAAACCAGGCCGACGTCTTGGCGTTGAAGTCACCACCCAGGATGATGTGTGGGGTGTGTGGGGTGTTTGTGATGTGTTGTAAGTGTGGTCTGTATTCATTTGGTACTGTAGGGGATGTTTGGGGAGGGATGTATGTGTTTATGATGGTTATGATGGTTATGATGGTTATGATGGTTATGATGTTTATGATGTAAGTACTGTAGTACAGTATGACAGATTTATATTACATATGAGGAGCAGACACTCAAGCAATACCGACATATCACCTACAGTAAACCCTCGCTATCTCGGACTAATTGGGGGGAGACCACTTCCGAGAAGCCCGATTTTCCGAGATGTCCGAAGTCCGACATAAGAGAGGGAAAATTCCGAATTAGAAGAGGAAAGTCCGCGTCAGAGAAAATTCTATCTATCTATCTATCTATTGCCTGATGCCATGATCCCCGAAGGGGTGGCCACGAACGAACCGCCCCCAGTCAGTCGACGCCCCTCCCCCCAACCAGCACTGCCTTCGTTCATATACTTCCTCACTCCATCCTTCCACCTCTCCCTCTCTGTCCTTCCACCTCGCTCTCGTACACCCTCTTAGTCATTCTCTCGCTTTCCATACGTTCCATATGGCCGAACCATCTCAAGTTGTTCCTTTCCACACTTTCCAGCACATCTACCTCCACACCACACCTCCTTCTTACTTCTTCATTAGTCTGTCTATCCCTCCATGTAACTCCGCACGCACTTCTTAAGTAATTCATTTCCACTGCTCTCACTCTCGGTCTGAGTCTCTCAACCAATGTCCATGCTTCGCTTCCGTAAGTCAGTGTCGGGATTACCACACTGTCATGCAAGGACTTCTTCACTTCCAAACTGACCACCCTATTTCTTGTTACTGCTTTCAGCATTCCTACAACCCTCTTCCCCTGTTGTACCCTCTCCCGCACTTCTTCATCCATAGTCCCATCTTTACTCAACACACTGCCCAGATACTTAAAAGATTAGACGATCTCCATAGCCTGACCGTTCAACTTCACCTCACACTCTGTGACTTCACCCCTTTCGAAGACCATAACCTTGCTCTTCCCCGCCTTCAAATTCCTTCAAATTCAAATTCCGTTGAGATAATTTTTTTTTTTTTTTTTTTTTTACATGTGAAATTCATCATATTAATGACAAATACGAACCTTATTATGTTTTCAGGGACAGTACAGTACATAGTAATTAATATTAACACAATAATTAAAAGGCACAGGCTTCAATTCATCCTAAAATCACTTAAAACCGAGTGAGAGAACATTGTAAACCGGACACAAATCCCGTCCAACTCTGAAATTTCCGAGATATACAGGGACATTTCCGAGAGTCCGATGCCATTCCGAGAAGTGCGGGTTTCCGACTAAAAAGAGTCCGAGTTAGCGGGGGTTTACTGTATAACAAATAACCAAAGTCCTCAAAGTCAAAGACCACCTGGACATGAGAGGCACTCAATTCCTGGCTGCAGCCTCCACAAATCAACACCATCCACTACACTACATGGCAACACACACACAGACACCAAGGAATATCAAAACAACACCTAGCACACGGTATCACACACAAATACTGTCGTCTCTCCCTCCCTGCCCACAACAAACCAGCTTCCAGAAGCACATCCACATTCATATCTCGCGCCGTTCCGTCCAATCACTCATAGACACACGCAGCTTCAGGCACGACCTCCCAAAATCCATCCTTTTGAATCCTCCCTTCCTCGCGAGGAAAGAGTCCACCTGGCCAGGCTGAAATGCGGACACCATCCAGCTCTTCTGAGCTATCAGAAGAGACTGGATATCTCCGTCGTCGACACCTGCCCAGGATGTAACACAGCACCCCATACTATTAATTACATCATAGA
Organism: Paralithodes platypus; assembly: GCA_032716605.1. Taxonomy (NCBI): domain Eukaryota; kingdom Metazoa; phylum Arthropoda; class Malacostraca; order Decapoda; family Lithodidae; genus Paralithodes; species Paralithodes platypus. The sequence goes on along the minus strand of CM064581.1, from coordinate 60,259,081 downwards.
AGACTGCATTCTACACAATCACTTACGCCAACAACATAATCTACACTCCTTGAGAGCCCTGTGGGAAAGCCCGATCATGGCCATGTCCTTCCTTAGGGACTCGAGGCTATTCGGCCAGGCAGCTTAGTGAGAGACGACAACAACAACAACAACAACAACTACTTAGTTTGCCTACAATATGGATTTGACACACTTGGGTGTATTTACCTATTTGTATTTACCTATATTTATTAGTGGCCCCTCCATCATTGACGAACATGCCTATTACATAAGGCATCCTCTTCAAACACTAATCCGCCGTAGTTTGAATCTACCGCGCAGAGCATTTAAAAACTGAGGAGCCTTCATCATGAGCGCACGCGACCTCACTCATGGCTTCAGTCATTATGAATTGGGTTCTCACTACGAAAAAACTTCGTAAAAAATAAAAACAAAAAGAAAATAAGAATAACTATCCAATAAGCTTTCCATCATATCGTGGATGTACTTGTGTGGATTTCTGACCAGACGCTGATTCAGGCGTCATTCCTCCTTCTTTGCTCTGCGCTCAGCCTGCCCCGGCGTTCCTTTCAGGCTCCGCTGGTTCCGCATTCGTGGCGTCCCTAGTGAGTTTTTTCTCATTTGTTTACTCTGGGATGTATCGAGTAAGGTTAGGATAGGCGTAGCAGGAGTGTCCTGGGCTGGTTGCCCGCAGTGCAATGTATTTTGGGTCGTATGTATGGGGCATCTATTTCGGATGTACCCTCGTGGTCCTGTTGTGGACACGTGAACTTTTCACAGTTTGGTTTAGTTGGTGATGCAGGCGGCTTTCATTACGCGTTAATTATTGCTGCCTTCTATCCTTCTGATGAGGTAAGCTGTGTGTTTGCTGACGTTCCCAGCGTATTTTTCTTCACTTAGTGAAGTTTTTTCTGGGTCCGTGTCAGGCTTCCCGGGGTTGGGAAGTTATCGCTTCGGTGGTGTGTTGGCGGTGGTTCCTGTTGTGATATTCCAGTGTGTGTTTATATTTCAACTATTTTCATGCCGTCTACCTAGGCCTAGCCAGCCGCTCGTAGCTTTGCCACATGTCTAGTGTTATTATTTATTTTATAAATATGCCCTACTGTGTCATGTGTATCCGGGTTTTAGTTGTGTATTGGCTAATTCCTCGGACTATATTTGTTTCCTGGTTTAGTTGTGTATTGGCTAATTCCACGGATTATGTTGTGACCTTGGTTAGTCGTGCGTGTCTCTCCTCGTGTCGTATTGTTCAGATGGTGTCTGTTCAGGGTGGGGTTTGCCTTCCGGCGGGTTTTTCTCGGTTTCACCGTGAAAAAACCTGACCGATGAGCAGTGTTAGGCCACACGTGGTTGTTAACACTGGCTGGTTCCCCGGCGAGGGGAGGTGTCTGTGGCTCTCCAGGACTGCGTATCTGTGGGTGCCTGGTTTCAGGCCTCCTTTATATTCCCGGCGGGATGGCTGTACCCATCCTTACATATATATTTAGTTATATATAAAGAAACGATGTTCGTGAGAACACTCGTTTTTTATAGGTTTTTCTACCTGGTTTACGACAAACCACGGGGAAAACCTAGCTGTTGTTTAGGCGTTCCTCCCCGGCGATCTTTTACAAAGTAGTGGGGTCAGGAACTTGTGGGGTTAACTTTTAGACTTCTCACCCGGCGGGTGCACCTTAGCAGGGTGGGATAAAACGACTTAGGTCTCTTATAGTTAACCAATCCATGTGAGTGATACTCTGTGTATCGCCGCCTTTACTCTTACGGCATTTGAAGGATCAGTGAGGTTTAACCAAATCGATTTCCACACCCGGCGGGTGTCCCTAAGTATAGGAACTAAGGAATTTATAAACAAATTCAATTTCGATTAACCTTAATTGGTTGATACTTTCAGTATCGCCGCCTTCTATTTTTACGACGATCGTTTGGGACAATTCGTTAAAAAATCAGATCTCGTATATTCCTGCCCTGGGCTATTCTACTAAAATATTTCAAGGGCCGGCGTCTTTATGAGGGGGGGCTTTGTTACAAAATTGAATCTTGAGACAGTCACCACCTCCTACAGACTATTAGTGCCATACTGGACCATTATATCAGAGGGTATTCTTCATGTTCTTAGCTAAGAAGACTTGTTTAGCCTCTTTATACCCAGCCGCGTGGCGAGATGTGTTAGCTGTGTCTTTGCATCCCGTTACCCGGCGGGTTATTAACACTTGTATGCGAACACTTGGGTTAACCTTATGAGCATTAATTCCTGGAGACTTACTTTATTTTTCCAGAGCTGAGCTCCGGCGGACCAATTCAGACCCGGCGGTAGTTCCTCTCACCAGTCTCTGTCATGGCTAATGTCACCCCAGTTTTTGCCCTGTGCATTACCCCTACTTGCGCGGGTATCCCAATTTTTGCACATACCCTTTGCATAAGGTGTGTTAGATGTCTAGACCGTTCAAGGGGTCTCTGGGTTACACGTAATTGTTCTTTTTGCTCCCAATTAACCAATAAAGTCCTGTGTGACAATGACAAGACCGCGGCGGTAGCGTTGAGAGAGGTCAGACAACAAATGTCGGCCTACACTACCATTGTCGCACATAAGTCACTTCAATGTGACAACGTCCCACTTTGGGATAAGTTGCTGTCAGAGCACCCTCCCCCTAAACGTACCTCTAGAGTAAGGGGTTTTAAGCCGACAGAGACTAGCCAGGATTCTGTATCGTCTGTGGAGACGTTTAAACGCCCGAGAGAGCCTACTCCCCGGCAGCCACCTCCTCGTCGCAGGCGAGATCGAGGTCAAGGTCTCCCCTCAGACAACGGTCTTCAAGTCGGGCCTCTTCCCCGGCTAGTAAGAAGTGCAAGACTGAAGCTTCCCCCAGGGACCATGGTGGTAATTCTTCCAAACCTAGGTCCAGTTCGCGGTCACACCGTAGCCACAAATCCTCCAAAAAGGATTCCCATAAGAAGTCCTCTCGACATTCTTCTAAGTCTAGTGCATCTCATCGTACCTCTACACCTGACAATGTTTCTGTTACAGCCTCAGAGTATAGTGAAGCGCCTGTCCCTAAACAAGATTTACCCATTGATATTTTAACCCTAGAAATGGAGAGTTCAGGATATTCAATAATTGAGAATGTTTCAGACTCTCAAGAGAGCGTAGGCCAGAGCCTCGGTGTTTGGCGTTTTGCTCAACCAGGGTCTGTCCATCCACGTCCGACTCATACGAGTCACACAGTAGCCGATGTCCACAGGGACGCGGCGACCCCATCCTCTATCCCTGATTTATCTTGGAAACAAGGTGCCCCTGCCTCGGCGGGGTCTTCTCAGGAGGATCGGGAGGGACAAGATGAAGTGTCATTAATTTCAGATAGGGAAGGACAAGGGTCAGGCTCAGGCCTGGACGCCGCCCATGATAATACTAATTCACCTGAAAGTTCTGCACCTAACCAGTTTGTTACAGCACAAGAAATTGATGGGTTACTTACTCATGCTCTATCAAAATTCTTTAATCAACAACGAGAAAACCCCACAATGGACTTGGGGGCTCCCTTGACAGGTTCTGCGGTACGGCCTCTGATAACGTCAATCGATTTATCTAAGATTCCTAACCCTCCTACTCTGTCACCGGCAGGGAGCTCTAAGCCAGCTACGGCGGCATTCACTACGTCAAATGTCAGGGTCATTACGGATGTTAATCCACCCCCTCTAGACAAAGCGCCTCTTAGAAAGGTAGCTATGCCCCTGCTTTATGGGCCAGATGAGTCATGGGTCCCTTTGAACCCCTCTAAGCCAGAGCTTGCCCAGCCTACCTTGTCAGGGGAACTCCCGGTACCACGTGAGTGGTTTATCCAGGGAAATAAGTCTAAGAAATTAAGGGCATTGGATGCCTTGGGTAATGTTTTGGATGTAAATATCAAGGCTATACCTAGTTATTATTATCAGGATTATTTTGTTTATGCATCTAAGCCTGCTTTACCCCCTGCCTCAGCTTCAAAACTTTTTTCAGACTGGTCTAAGCTGGATGGGTTTAATGATATTAAGGCTCTGTTGGCTATTACTCCTGAACTAGATTTACAGACCGTCACAGACGAGACAGCTAATCCAGTGTTGAAGGTGGGACAGTTAGGACCAGGACCTTGGGTGGATTGGGAGGTAGAGGCTCAGAACTTTGCAACCACTTTCACTTCTAAATCTTCCCACCAGATCCCTCAGGATACACATTCATGGTTCTCAATGCCGGTAGGTTCTGCCGGCGGAGTTCCGTCAGCTTTATTTTCTTTTTAGCTGCCCCTAAGATTAATCTTTGTGAACTAAAGGAACCATTCATTACCCCTACCCCTTCTCACCTAGACAGAGAATTTAGGCTTAGGGGAAAAGCTTTCCGCCTGTTTTCACAGTACATAGTTTCTCAACAGGTGGCTAAGTCTTTACTCAGGTCTACTCAGGCAATCGCAGACGCGGATGCTCGAAGATCAGTTGAATTATCCCGGCGTCTGATTCTTCAGTCGTCAATTCAATCCTTAGGTGACATACGCACAGCCTTACTTGAGGCGGTGCGAGCACGACAGGATCTTAGAATGTCATTAGTTCGCAAGCTGCCTGATCGCATTGCTAACCAGGTGGTTATGTCCCCAGTACTTACACCTTCTTTAATGTCCCCTGATGTATGGCGAACAGTGTTTAACATGGCACAGGCCGTGAAGCACAGTCCCGCACAGGCTAAGAAACCCGCATTTAACTTCCCCAAACCTAAGCCTCCTAATAAAGCTCAGCCAGGGGTTCTAAGCCGTTTCTTTCCGCCTAAGTCCTCCCAATCCCCCCTGGGTCAGTTCAGGCATAGACAGAGAGGGTTTTCAGGACAGAGGGGACGCGGCCAGTATAAGCCGGGTCAGGGCCAGTCTTCGGCCCACACCAGCCAGCCGGCGAAGCGGCCAACACCACCAAAACCACCATCAAAAAACTAAAGTCTTTCTCACTCCCAGTGCCTACCTTAGAGCCGGAGGAACCGAGGGAAGTACAGCCGGCGAACCCTTGTCTGCTAACTGGGTCGTTCCGAACGTGTCACCAAGCATGGCCGTTAAAAACCTGGGCACGGATGGTGGCACGCAAAGGCATCACTTGGCAGTGGCTCCGGCGACCTCGCTTACGTCAGCCGACAACGGCAAATTGTGTTTCATTAGAGGTGGAGCTGCTGGTCCAGGAGATGATTGCCAAGAATGTCATCATCCCGGTACCCCCCAGATTACCCTGTATTCACGTCAAAACTGTTTTTGGTTCCCAAACGGGACAGTGTTCAGATGAGGCCGGTCGTAGACCTGTCGTATCTGAATCTTCACATTTACAACGAGTCTTTCAGAATGTTAACAGTTCATCAAATCAGGCTAACACTTCCGCCGGGTGGCTGGATGTGTTCCCTAGACCTGACAGACGCCTATTGGCACGTGTCGGTCAACAAAAGATTTCAAAGGTTTCTGGCCTTGAGGATCAGGCACCAAAATTTTGTTTTTCAGAGGATGCCGTTCGGTTTGAACCTAGCACCTCGATTATTCACAAAACTAGTCAGGCAAGCCCTGATGCCATTGTTAAAACAGGGAATCAGAGTGTTGTGGTATCTAGACGACTGGCTGGTGGTGGCAGAGACACAACAATTATGCATAAAACATGTCAATATCATTTTAAATCATGTCAAAACTCTAGGCTTCAAGGTAAATCTGGTAAAGTCAAACCTCGTTCCCTCAAGAGTAATTCAGTGGATAGGGCTGGTCTGGGACACCGCCGCTCTCACTCTGAGTCAGAGTGTGGACAATCGCAACAGGTTTCGCAGGAAACTGTTCAGGTTTCTTCACAGTCTGACTACGACACGAAGAGTCTGGGAGTCTCTGGTCGGCTCTCTCAACTGGATTCAGCTAACTGTCAAGTTGGGCCGGTTGAAAGTAAAACGATTAATATTGGAGGGCAACAAATATTTCCCACTCTTACCGGCGGGAAAATTATGGCCCATACCAAAATTAATCCACACCTTACTAGCGGTCTGGGCGAAGAGGGAAACATTGCACTCAATCATGTCATGGACCTCTCCTCCTCCAACGGTATGGGTAGACACGGATGCGTCAGGCACCATAGGGTGGGGATTTCAGTCAAATCAGGGGCACCAGGGTCAGGGACTTTGGTCCCACTTAGAAATCGCTCACATAAATGTCAAAGAGTTACTAGTCCCATTGTATTTCCTTCAGGCTCACGGCCCGGCGTTACGGGGCAAGTCAGTGGCCTTCAGAATGGACAATCTGAATGCAGTTCACTGTATTCAGAAACAAGGGTCAACGAGGTCAAAGAAGTTGCTACTCGTGTCGGAAGAGATTTTTGTTCTAGCCACCAGTCTAGATATTTATCTTCACGCATCTTATCTCCCAGGCGTAGCGAACGTCTGGGCAGACGCTCTGTCCCGGAGACAGAGCACGACAGTAGAATGGGAGCTCAAGCAACCCATTTTCGACCTAATGATTGCGGAGCTCTCCCATCCACAAGTGGATCTTTTTGCGTCCGAGGAGACTCACAAGCTCCCTCTATACCTCACCCGCCGGACGATAACGCCGGCAGGGGGGCCAGACGCCCTAGTGACAGACTGGAACAGATGGAGCTCCATCTATCTGTTTCCACCGCCAGATGCGTCACTAATGTGCCACGTAGTGAACAAACTACGAGTTTATCGAGGCTTAGTCTCGCTAATCGCGCCCCTGTGGCCGGCGCAGGTGTGGTGCCAGCAGTTAATAATGTGGTGCCCGGACCCGGTATCGCTCCCGGTCAGGTACTTCCACTTAGACACGATTGGCAACCTAGAGACCTCGCTGACTTTTGCATTATGGACATTCAGGAGGCCAAGTGGCTAGCACCATACGGCAGGGGATGTGACCAATAAATTGCTCAATCAATATACTCAGTCTACTAAGCGACAATATCAATCTCATTGGAAAGCTTTTACTTCTTGGATTGTTAGAACGGAACAAACTGTACCCTCAGTGGCATTGGTTTTTAATTACTTGAACTATCTGTTTGAGCAGAAACGTTTATCTGTGGTTACTCCTGAAGAATCACTTAACTGCGATTAGAGTGCCCTTTTTCGACCTTACAGGTCTATCCATACCGGTGGCGGAGGAAACAGGATTTATGAGAGCGTGTTTTAAACTCCGCCCACCTCCCCGTCAGCTCATGCCTACTTGGTCTCTGGACAAAGCTTTGTCTTTACTTCATTCTCGTCTGTATCAAAATACTGCAGACTTTGCTTTAATCTTAAAGAAGGCAGTTTTCCTTTTGGCTTTGGCCACCGGAAACAGAGTGTCTGAGCTGGCGGCGATGAGCAACACACCTAATTGTCTTAGGTTTGGTAGACTTAATGATTCAATTTCCATTGCACCCTCCCCGGCGTTTGTAGCCAAGAATGAGCATAGTGCACACGTGTTTTCTGAATTCACGGTGCCGGCGTTAAAAAGGGGAAAGGTGCATCATAATTTATGTCCAGTGCAAGCTCTAACCAAATATTTAAGAATAGCTCCTCATAACCCCCAAGGTGCTTTATGGGTAGCGAGTACGGGTAAACGCTTACTTAAACGGCGATTAGCCTCTCTTCTAGTAGAAGTCATTAAAGAGAGTAATCCCGGCGTTGTGGGTAGGGCCCACGATTTACGCAAGTGGGCGGCCTCTTAACGTTTCCTGAAAAACTTTTCAGTTGAAGATATTGCGTCCACACAGTTGTGGGCGTCTAATCATACGTTTCTCTCTAGATACTTGTCAGTTGCTCTAGACAAACCTTCCTTACCATGTATAGCTTTAAGGCAGAGGGTCTAGGTGGCCCTGCAGTCACTTATGTTTATTTTCAAGGAAAGGGGGGGGGGGGGGGGGTGCAGTCAGTTGACATAGGACACCCTAGACCCCGCCGGAGTATGAGAACTGTGATACAATTTAAGGTTGAAATGTGATATGAAAATTTCTCTGAGAGAATTTGTGCTAGTACAAAGTTTAGTACAAAACAACGGTGTTGTTATAGTAGTTTTAGCTGCGAAAGCAATGTAACATTAGTTCAATGGAGTTCATTAGCAATTGATCTCCACATGTATTTTGGGGTTTATGATGTGCACATATAAACTTATAACTTATTATTTGTCACCACTCGTTGAGTGGGGTGCCTTTTGTAACTACAGATCTGTGTTCAGAATCTTCAGGGTTACCTATTTTTGTCAGGCAGGCTTCTTTGAAGCACGCACCTGCCTGAACCCCCTTTTTCTTGTATATTTCCGGCCTACGCCGTATTAAATACATTTTTCAAAAGTAAGAATACTATGTGGTTGTTTTTATTATCTGCTTTTCTAGAGTTATGATATGATTACGAATGTCCCCCTCCAGTCTTAGATATCAGGCATGTTCGTCAATGATGGAGGGGCCACTAATAAATTATAGGTTTGACTCCTGTAAGGAGATTAGGAAAACCTAATATTTAGTAGTGGCCCCGTAATCATTGACGACTGGGGCCCTCCCGACCGTCCCCTTCCCATTCGTTGATGTATTAAGGATTTTGGTTTACTTGATATGTCAGTGAAGGAGGAATGACGCCTGAATCAGCGTCTGGTCAGAAATCCACACAAGTACATCCACGATATGATGGAAAGCTTATTGGATAGTTATTCTTATTTTCTTTTTGTTTTTATTTTTTACGAAGTTTTTTCGTAGTGAGAACCCAATTCATAATGACTGAAGCCATGAGTGAGGTCGCGTGCGCTCATGATGAAGGCTCCTCAGTTTTTAAATGCTCTGCGCGGTAGATTCAAACTACGGCGGATTAGTGTTTGAAGAGGATGCCTTATGTAATAGGCATGTTCGTCAATGATTACGGGGCCACTACTAAATATTAGGTTTTCCTAATCTCCTTACAGGAGTCAAACCTATATTGTAGTATACAGTTGAGCTTTTTAGGCTCGTATTGTCCCGCTTCCTGAGTTACAATTATCTAACTTTGCCTTAAAAATATGAATGTTTTTTGCACACACCACTTCCTCTTCTAACTGATTCCATTTACTTATACTTCTGTAAGGGAAACTATACTTTCTCACATCTCCTTTGCATCTTCCTTTCATTAGCTTATATCTATGTCCCCTAGTTCTACCATTATCTTTCACAATATAATCCTTCTTGTCCACCTTCTCGAGTCCTCTCACACATTTGTACATCATAATCATATCACCTCTCTCCCTCCTATTCCTTAGAGATGGTAAATTTAATGTCTTTAATCTCTCCTCATATGGTAATTCTCTCAGTTCTGGTATCATCCTAGTTGCAGCTCTCTGAACCTTTTCCAGCTTCTGTATATGTTTTTTTAGATGTGGTGCCCACACCACTGCCGCATACTCCAGTCTTGGTCTCACCAATGTTTTTATCATTTTCTCCAGCATCTCTTCGTTTATATAGTTAAAGGCTATTTTTATTCTGTTTAACAGTCCATATGTTTCTCCCACTATCTTATTAATATGATTCTCAGGTGAAAGATCACCCCTAACAGTTATCCCTAAGTCCTTTTCTTTCTCTGATGGGTTAATAGTATTTTCTCCTAACTTATATTCCATATGAGGCCTTCTTTTACTTACTCCCATTTCCACTACATGACATTTATTTGTGTTGAATTCCATTTTCCACTTCTTGCTCCATTGATCTATCCTATCCAAATCCCTCTGTAATTCCCTTCCACTGTTTTCATCTTCTATACGCTTCATGATTTTGGCATCATCTGCGAACATATTCATATATGCTTTTATATCCTTTGGCATGTCGTTAATGTATATTAGAAACATTATGGGAGCCAGCAACGCTCCCTGCGGAACTCCACTTGTGACGTCTTTCCACGTAGAAAATTTATCTCTGATAGTAGTCCTCATCTGTCTCCCTGAAAGATAGTCCTCCATCCAATTTAACAAACTACCCTGAATCCCTCCATACTCTTTTAGTTTCCACTTCAGCCTGCTATGCAATACTCTGTCAAAAGCCTTCTTCATGTCAATATTTAATAGTGGCCCCTTCATCATTGACGATGTTGCCTATTAGTATAATAGTCTCCATTCAACACCCACGTCAGTCGTTTGAATCAACCGCCGCGAGGAAGAACAAGTCATCTTCATAAGTGCAACGCTACTTCTCTTATGGGATCGTCATAGATCGGGTACCCACTACGAAAAAACTTTCGTAAAAAATAAGAGAATAAAAAAGGAAAAAACTTTAATACTTAACACTGTTATTCACAAGCTTCCCACATTCGGTGGATTTTCTTGCGTTGTGGCTTCTTACCGCCTCTCGCCAAGCGCAACAATTCGTCTTTCTCTTCCTCGCGGGCCTACTGTCTACACGTGTGCCCCTGCGCTCCGGCTTCATTCGACGTTCGCTCTCCTCTAGTGAGTCCTTACTCATTTGTATATATCTGGGAGATAGTGAGCAGGGTTTAGACTAGCTAGCACGGGTTGTGTTATTGTTGGCCTGCAGGAAGTGTTAAAATTAGGGTACGTTTAGGCGCTTACTCGTTGTGTTCAATGTTGCCACCACACGCGTGGTGTTTCCTTTTGCTATGCGCCTTAGTTTTTGCTTGTTTTCCTTAGTTAGGAGGCTTGTTTCAGTTTTCGTTAGCTGTTCCTTTGTTCAGCTTTGGGTTCGGGGACCCTGTCTTTGTTTTGCAGACGCACCAGGTTTAAGATTGTCACACGTGGCTGTGGGATCTTCCGGCGTTCGAGCCTGCTGAGAGGCCCCACTTGGAGCTATCTCTTCGCCCTTTTTGGCTCTTTTTCATGTTTCATCCGTGTCGTCTGTCTTTTTTCCTTGGATAAGCCTGTAGGTTATCTAGTTTTGGGAGGGGTTCTTTTATTTTTGCTATTGTTGTGATTTATTATATCCCCTGTGTTTTGTGGGTCTCCCTGTTGGTTTGTGCGCCACTTTCCAGGAGTCCTGCGAGACGTTTTACGCGTGGGAGTGCGTGAGTTTAGGGTCGGGTTCTCTCGTGGTTGTGCTTTGCTCAGAGTCCCCTCTCCCTCTTCTTGTCCCGCCAGCCTCGGTTTTGTAGCCGTTGGTTCGGTCCGCCGTGCCGGCGTTTTTGCTGAGTTTCGTGTCTCCCGCGCCGTGACTGAGTCGGAGGGTGTTTCGGTGCTGCTACCTCCTTGTTCCTGGACCCTCGCAGGTCCGGCGGACACCGATGTGTCTGTAACACTGGTTTGTATGTGCTATTGAGCCCCTCGGACGTTTACTCCGCCTTTCCCGGCGGCTGAGTGGTTAACAGTCCGACGGCGGGTGGTTTCGTTTTTGTAACACGCCTATACCCGCCGTCAGGGGTCCTCCGGTAATTATGACTTCCGTCGGGAGCTGGCGCTGGATCATAGTGTCGTTTACCCCGCCTTGCCGGCGGCCCAGTGAGTAAACACCCCGGCGGACACTGCACATGACTTTCGTCATAAGCTGGCGCGCTTACTTAGTGTCGTTTACCCCGCCTTGCCGGCGGCCCAGTCGGTAAACTTACCAGCGGCTGCTTGCGTGTTTGTTAGAGCACGGAGCAAAATGCCGTCAGTTGGCTTACTGTCCTATGACCCAGGTCATGAAGTTCGCCCTCTGCAAAGTGATAACCTCTTCTCATGTTGCCCAGGGGCATGGGAATAGGCACTTCACAACCTCTTAGGGGTAGGAAGAATGGGGAGGCTGTGGCCTCCTATTCTTCTTGCACCGGGAGGCTAGGATGTGGGAGGCTCTCTCTGTATATCCATATGAGCACTGATTCCTGGAAAATTTTCTTTCCAGGTAAACCCTCAGGACCTCCTGCTACCGCAACGTTCCCGCCGGGGAGGGGAGTCTCTGAATCATGCCCTTGTTCACAGTCTGCTCAACCCCCTCATGTCTTTTGATACCGATACCAGCACATAGCCAGTGTATCAGGTGTGTTCAATGTTTAGACAGAGCCTCTTTCATGTGGACATCTCGTACATGTCCAGTCTGTTTAGACCTTTTCGAGGAATGGCTCGCTGCCCAAGATATGTCTTGTTTGCTCACTCTCATTGACATTAAGACTAAGTTTAAGGCATATGCTTCTCAAGTAACTAACAAGCAGAGCTGGGCACTTTCGCCAACACTTTCGCAAATAACCAATTTCGCCATGGCGGAAGTGTCATGTTGGTGGCACATTAGCGTTGGCGCCAAAATAGCTGCCTATTTGCGGGTTTGTAGCACTGGAAAGTACCTCCATGTTGCCAACCTCGAGTCCGCAAAATTTGGTTCCCACCACCTGTGTTAAACACAGACCCGCGGCCCATACACTTCCAGCGCCCGCCAAAAACCAAGCCAATTACTTCTTGTTGTGCGGGAATCTAGTGCACCTTCTATATTTCGTGATTTTTTGTATGTGATTTGATGTGTGAAAATGCTAAGGAAGACATGATAATACAGATTACTTAATAAACATAGCTTAAATGTAAACACAAATATTTGAAGACCTGGAGAGATTCGATCGATCGACTGCGTAACTCTCACAAATAAATCGAATCCACTCCTGAGCTAATATATTTTAATTATCGATAGTCTAGATTATTTATTTTTGGATATGGATATTGTTAAAATATCATTAATACTGAGATGTAGAGAGCTGAGTTACGATAAAGACGAATATTAGATGAAATATGCGAAAACCCTTTAATTAGGATAGCCTATATTGTAGGCCTATTGTTAATTGTTATTGTTTATCACACGTCACGTGTTCATCACATGATAGGCGTCGTCTTTATTTATGATTAGATAGGCTATTTGAAAAGCTTATGGTGTATTTGAAGTGAATAGTACATTAGTCTTACCTTTTATAAACAATGAAGCGGTTAGGCTATAAGCCTAGGCTAGGCCTAATATTCATGGCCAAGTTAACAAATTTCCATAGCCTAGCCTAGGCCTACAGTCTCGATTTCAATCGTATGGGTGAGTAATTATATCCTACTGTCTCGATTTATTTATTTCCATTTGAATTGATACTTCTATTTAGTGCAATTTTTATTAGTGCGTGATTTCATGGTCTCACTTGCAAAATAGGCTACGCTATAGCGGCGCTTCACTTCAGTTAGGCTAGGCTAGTTAATTTGATTTATATTAATGTTTTCTTAACCTAAACTAAGTTTATTAGGTTACCCTAATCCCATCAAAATGCCTCAAAGCATGTAGGCTAAATATTGCATATATAGGCCTAGGCCTAATCACTGACTCATTTTATTAGTGTCAATTAGGCTAGTGTTAATTTTGAAAGTATCATATTTATTAGTGGCCCCTCCATCATTGACGATTATGCCTATTACATAAGGCACCCTCTTCAAACACTCGTCCGCCGTAGTTTTGAATCTACCGCGCAGAGCATAAAAAATTTGAGGAGCCTTCATCATGAGCGCACGCAACCTCACTCATGGTTCAGTCATTATGAAATTGGGTTCTCACTACGAAAAAACTTTGTAACAAATAAAAAACAAAAAGAAAATATGAATAACTATTCATAAGCTTTCCATATACTTGTGGATGTACTTGTGTGGATCTTTGACCAGAAGCTGACTCAGGCGTCATTCTTCCTTCTCTGCTCTGCGCTCAACCGACCCGGACGTGCCTCCCCACGCTCCGCTCGTTCCGCATTTGTTGCGTCCCTAGTGAGTTTTTTCTCATTTGTTTACTCCGGGATGTATCGAGTAAGGTTAGGATATGCGTAGCAGCAGTGTCCTGGGCGGGTTGCCCGCAGTGCAGTGTATTTTGGGTCGTGTGTTTGGGGCATCTATTTCGGGTGTACCCTCGTGGTGCTGTTGTGGACACGTGAACTTTTTCACGGTTAGCTAGCTTTGTGATGCAGGCGGCTTTCATTACGCGTTATTATTGCTGCCTTTTATCTTTCTGATGAGGTAGCTTTTTATTCTCTGACATTCCCAGCGTATTTTTCTTCACTTAGTGAAGTTTTTTCTGGGTCCCGAGTCAGTTGTTGTTGTTGTTGTTCCCTAAGCTGCCTGGCCGAACAGCCCCGAGTCCCTGAGAAAGGCCATGGCCACGATCGGGCTTTCCCACAGAGCTCTCATTGAGTGTAGATTGTGTTGTTGGCGTAAGTGGTTGTGTGAAATGCAGTCTTCTATGATGTGTTTAATGGTATGGGGTGCTGTGTTACATCCCGGGCAGGCATCGACAACGGAGTCATCCAGTCTCTTCTGATAGCTCAGGAGAGCTGGATGGTGTCCGCATCTCAGCCTGGCCAGGTGGACTCTGTCCTCGCGAGGAAGGGAGGATTCGGAAGGATGGATTTCGGGAGGTCGTGCATGCAGCTGCGTGTTGTCTGTGAGTGAGTGGATGGATCGGTGAGAGATATGAGTATGGATGTGCTTCTGGAAGTTGGTTCGGGGTGGGCAGGGAGGGAGAGAGGACAATAATTGTGTGTGATACCGTGTGCTGGGTGTTGTTTTGATATTTCTTGGTGTCTGTGGGTGTGTTGCCATGTAGTTTAGTGGGTGGTCTTGGTTCGTGGAGGCTGCTGCCAGGAATTGAGTGCCTCTCATGTCCAGATGGTCTTTGACTTTGAGAATTTTGGTTTCTTGATGTAGGTGATCTGTGGGTGAAGTAGCTGTGCAGCCTGTAATGATCTTCAGGGCTTTGTTTTGAATAGTCTGTAAGGTCTTATGATGTGTTTCAGCTAGGTTAGAAGCCCAGGCTGGGCTTGCGTATTCCATCACTGATCTTATGTATTGTTTATATACTGTGGTGGTAGTTTCTTTGTTGTGTCCAAATTTTGTGTGAGCAAGTGACCTGAGGGCGTTAAGTCTGGGTGTCAGTTTCTTTTCTATGTTTGTGGTGTGCTGTTTGAATGTCATATGAGTATCATATGTTACTCCTAGGATTTTGGGTGTGTGTGTATGTGTTAGGGGTGTGTTGTTTATGGTGAGTTGAGGGATGTATTCGAGTTCTCCTGTCCAACTTGTGAGCAGGGTTGCGGTGGATTTGGCTGGGGCTAGATTAAGTCTGTTTGTAGTGCACCAACCATGTAGTGTGTTGAGATAGGGTTGAAGGAGATCTGTTGCTCTTTTGGGTCATGGTGTGTGCATGTGAGTGTTATGTCATCTGCATAGGAGGCTAAGTTTATTTGGGGCGTATTGGGTGTAGTTATATCGTGCATGTACAGATTGAAGAGTGCGGGCGATAGGACGGATCCTTGTGGGACTCCGTTTGGAAAGTTTCTGATTTTAGATGACTGACCGGCAAAAGATACGTGTGCACATCTGCCTGCTAGGAAGTTGGCCTGCCACCTTCTTGTGTTGTTGTGCATGTTTGTGTTGTAGATTTTGTTTGTTAGGTTGTGGCGGGGGATGGCATCGAAGGCTTTACTAATGTCGAGTGTGGCTAATAGTGATCTGTGTGGTGGTCTAGCTGAGTTGATGCCGTCGAAAGCTCTTTGTGTAAGGTCTGTGAGAAGAGTGTTTGTGGAGTGCAGTGGCCTAAAGCCATGTTGTGTTGGAGCTTGGGGTAGGTCAGGTGTAATTAGTTGTAATACTAGGCGTTCCATGACTTTGGAGGGGGAGCAAAGAAGTGTGATGGGGCGGTGCGAGGAGGGTAGCGTGGGGTCTTTGTTGGGTTTGGGGAATGTGATGATACCATGCTTCCAAATGTCTGGTATTGTGTTGTGTGAATAGCTGTAGTTTGATATGTTAGTGAGTGCTTGTATGCCTTGTGGTCCCAGGTGTCTGAGGTGTATGTTGCTTATGTTGTCTAGGCCACAGGTGGGTGAGTGCTTGAGATTGTTGATGATATGCTTTGTCTGGTGATTGGTGAAGGGTGTATAGTCAGGGTCTGTGGGGAATTGTCTCTTACGTCGGATGACACGTCGGTCGTCTTTGTGAGGTTTTAGGTGGCTGACATGTGAAAAGTGATTGATGAGAGTGTTTGCTTGTTGTTTACATGAAGGAGTAGAGTCTGTTGTTGTGATTGCAGCATGTGATTGTGTTGTGTTGCTGTTGGAAAGTGTGATGCTGTTTAGTGTTTTGCAGAGTTTTTTGGGGTTTGTTTTGTGATCAAGTGTTTGTAGGAAGTTATTCCAATTTAGTTTTTGTTGTTCTTGTATTTTGTTGTTAGTTTGGGTGTTGAGTGCTTGAATTTGTTGTGTGATGTCTTGTGTGTGGGGTGCTGGGGAGTGTTTCAGTATGTCGCGTTGTCTGATGAGGTTTTGAATTTCTGGTGTGAAGTTGGGGTTGTGTCTTTTCCTGTTACCTCTTGGAATGTGTTTCTTGTCAGCGTTTTGGATCGTTTTATTGAGTATGTGTACAGCATTGTTGATGTTAGTGATGGGTGTACTGTTTAGAGTTGTGAAGTGTTGTTCTGTCTCATTTGTGAATGCTTCCCAGTTAGCTCTTTTATAATTGGTGTATGTGTGTTTGTGGCTAGCTGGGGTGAGTCTGGTTTTGGTGGTGATAATGATCGGGAGGTGGTCAGAGCCTAAGGTTCTGACCACCCTCCAGGATGTTGTGGGGCGAGTTCTGGGGAGCAAAAGGTGATGTCAGGAGATGATGGGTTATAGAGGGCTTGGTGAGGAATATGGGTATGTTGATGGATGTCGTTAAGGATGATGAGGTTATCGGTTTGGTTTTGTAGTACCAGCCCTCTGTCTGTGTCGGGGTTGTCGACAAACCAGGCATGCCAGGCAAACCAGGCAACGCCAGTCTTGGCGTTGAAGTCACCACCCAGGATGATATGTGGGGTGTGTGGGGTGTTTGTGATGTGTTGTAAGTGTGGTCAGTATTCATTTGGTACTGTAGGGGATGTTTGGGGAGGGATGTATGTGTTTATGATGGTTATGTTGGAGTTGTTGCCAGTGCGTATTTTAATTGATTGTATTTCTGTTGTGTTATCATTTGGGGGGAGGAGGGATTTGGTTTGTACACTGGTTACTATGTATGATATTTCTTTGTGTACCAGGGTGATGAGTCCACCGCCCCCGCCGACAGCCCGGTCTTGTCTGATGGTGGTGAAATTATGAAATGTGGGTGTTTTTTGTGTTGTGCGGAGTTTTGTTTCTTGTAAGATGGCAATGTGTATGTTGTGTTGTTTGATGAAGTGTGAGAGTTCGTGTTTCTTTGTGTTGATGCCATCGATGTTCAGTTGAAGAATGTTAATGTTATGTGCACGATGTATGTTGGGTGCTGCTGCACGAGGATGGGGTGGGGTGAGGGAGGGGCTGGGGGTTGGGCTGGGGGTTGGGATGGGTGAGGTGGGGGTGGGGATTGGGGAGCAGGAGATGGGGGTTGGAATGGATTAGGATGGGGTGTGGTGTGTTGAGTTGAGGATGTGGATGGTATGGGAAGGTTAGGCAGGAGAGGTGGACGGGTTTTAGGGGGGGGAGTGGATGATATGGGAAGGTTAGGTGGGCTGGGGAGGAGAGGTGGACGGGTTTTAGGTGAGGGATTTGACTGGGAGAGGGAGGGGCATGAGGAACAGGTCCAGGTGTTTGTGTAGTGTTTCTTGGAGGCAAGTGTTGTGCAGGTGAAGTGGGTCCAGTTCCCGCATGAATTGCAGAGAACTGAACCCTTAGTATGGCGACTCGAAGTGATGGGTTTTGAGCAAGTTGGACATATGTATGTGTACGTGGGTCCTGGGTTGCTCTCAATGTCTCCGGCTAGAAGAAGTCTTCGAGAAATGACAGCCGGAGAGTCATTTCTCGGTGTAGGAAAAACTGTGTGATGTGTGTGGTGTGAGAGGTGTG
Source organism: Paralithodes platypus (assembly GCA_032716605.1). Taxonomy (NCBI): domain Eukaryota; kingdom Metazoa; phylum Arthropoda; class Malacostraca; order Decapoda; family Lithodidae; genus Paralithodes; species Paralithodes platypus. The sequence goes on along the minus strand of CM064581.1, from coordinate 60,241,329 downwards.
GAAATTCCCGGCGCGACCGAAGCCGCTCCAAGGACCCGTGCCCCCAGGTAGGGGGCAGGGGATGGTTGTGACGGTTTGGCTCCCGAAACTGCTCCCCGCGGCCGGCATCCGGTTTTCCTCCACTGGTCGTTGATTTTGTCTTCGGCCGTGGAGGGTCGGCAGCCATCCGCGGTTGGCAGCCTCGGGAGGTGGCCCCATGGCGTAGACGCCGCCACATCAGGACCTCCCGAGTCAGTTCTTCCCTTTACCGGGAAGTGTTTGCTACAGTGGTGTGTTGACGGTGGTTCCTGTTGTGATATAATTCAGTGCTTTTTGTTTATATTAAGACATGTTTACTGTGTTTTTCCGTCTGCTTAGGCCTAGCCAGCCTCTCGTAGCTTTGCCACATGCACAAGTGACAAGTGTTATTGATTTATGTTATAAATATGTACTACTGTGTCATGTGTGTCCTGGTTTAGTTGTGTATTGGCTAATTCCACGGACAATATATGTGTCCTGGTTTAGTTGTGTATTGGCTAATTCCTCGGACTATTGATGTGACCTGGGTTAGTTGTGCTTTGGCTAATTCCACGGTCTATTTGGTGCGTTCAGATTGAATCTGTACGCGGTGGGTTGCCTTTTCCGGCGAGTTTTCTCGGTTACACCATGAAAACCCGGCTGGTGGCCGAGTTTTAATCACGCGTGGTTAAAAAAGGCTTGTTTTCCCCGGCGAGTGGTGGCCTGAGGCTCTCCAGGACTGCGTCTCTGTGTTGGGCCTGTGTTCAGGCGTACTGTGTTTCCCGGCGGGATGGCTTTACCCTTTTAACTAAGTGTTCATACGGACACTTGTTGAGTTGAGTTTTTCCCGGTTTTTGCAAAGCCAGTAAAACTAGGCTGTTTGTTGTTTGGTCTTTCCTCCCCGGCGATCTTTTGCAAAGAAATGGGGATAGGAATTTTGGGGTTAACGTTAAAATTCACACCCGGCGGTTGCACCTTGGGAGGGTAGGATTAACGGATTTGCATAATTCAGTTTAGTTAACCAGACAATCGAGGGATACGATACGTATCGCCGCCATTCAACATACGGCGATCTAGAAAGCTTCGGGAGAAGCCAGATCTAGCTTTAAGACAGGCTTTCCAGTTTTTGATCTGCGAGATAATACGGGGGCCGGTGTCTTTGAGAGTGGTTTTCCAGTAAGAACTTAACAAAACACCACTGGAAAGACTGTGTCAGTTATAAACGCCATGCTGGTCTTTATATTATGTCAGAGGATATGCATAAATCTTTTGGACAAGTTAAGATATTCTGAAATCTTTATTAATGAACCCTCCGCGTAGCGAGCCGTGATAGTTGTGTATTACGTCTCGTTACCCGGCGGGTTGTCTAACACTTGTGTTCGAACATGTTGGTGTAGCCTTATGAGCATTAATTCCTGGAAATTTTTCTTTTTTTCCAGGGCTGAGTTCCGGCGAGACTTTCGAGAACCTGGAGTAAACCGGGGGTGGGTTCGTGTTTTCCACCAGTCTCTGTCATGGCTACCATAGACCCTGTTTTTGCCTTGTGTATTGCTCCCTCCTGTTCAGGTATCCCTATCTTTGCACACACTCTTTGCATTAGATGTGTTAAATGTTTAGATCGCTCAAGGGGTTTGTGGGTAACGGGGAACTGTTCCTTCTGTACTCAATTGAGTGCAAAAGTGTGGCGGGACAATAGTAGATCCGCGGCAGTCGCTTTGAGGGAGGTCAGGCAACAGTTATCATGTTATGCGACAACAGTGGCTCATAAAGCGCTGCAATGTGACAATGTGATTCTTTGGGATAAATTACTAATTGAGCACCCCCCTATTAAACGTCCTGCTAGAGTAACTGTACGAAAGTCGGCAGAGACTGGGCAGGGTACAGCACTTTCTCTGGTCCCTACACCTTCTAAAAGACCTTGTGAACCCACGCCCCCGGTGACAGCCTCCACGTCACGGGTGCGGTCCAGGTCGCCCCTCCGACAACAGCCGCCTAGTCATTCCTCTTCACCAGCAAGAAAGAGGAGTAAAGAGGAAAAGTCCAAGGACAGCTCTAGTGAAAGATCGGAAAAGTCTAAGAGCAGTGATAAATCTAAGTCACACCGCAGCCATAAATCTTCCAGGAAAGATGCTAAGGAACGAAAGGCCTCCCGGCGTTCGCCGGAGCCTCGTGCCTCACTTTTTGCCTCTACTGTATTCCCGACTTATCTAGTATCCAATCTGATGGGGCGGGAGTGGAGTCAGAGACTGTGGTTGGGGTGTTGCCGGCGGACAGGTTACCAATAGAGATTACATACCTAGAGTTAGAGAGTTCGGTAGGCAGTGATCGCCCTGTAGAAGAGTCTAGTGGGGGCTCAGTGGTTGATGGTGTATCTGACTCCCAAGGGAGTTCGGGCCAAGGCCTAGGTGTATGGCGTTATTCCCAACCGGGGCATGAGGGCCCACGTTTGGTTCAAGAGCCACAGGTACGGGCGGACGTCCACCGGGACGCTGTGATCCCATCATCCATTCCTGATTTAACTTGGCACCGAGACGAGGTTCCGGCTTCGGCGGAACCCTCTCATGATGGGCCGGATGACAAGGATGAGGTGTCTATATTCTCTGACATGGAAGTGCAAGAGTCGGGTTCAGTTCTAGACGACTCGCAAGATTATAGGTTTGACTCCTGTAAGGAGATAAAGAAAACCTAATATTTAGTAGTGGCCCCGTAATCATTGACGAACATGCCTATTACATAAGGCATCCTCTTCAAACACTAATCCGCCGTAGTTTGAATCAACCGCGCAGAGCATTTAAAATCTGAAGAGCATTTAAAATCTGAGGAGCCTTCATCATGAGCGCACGCGACCTCACTCATGGCTTCAGTCATTATGAATTGGGTTCTCACTACGAAAAAACTTCGTAAAAAAATAAAAACAAAAAGAAAATAAGAATAACTCTCCAATAAGCTTTCCATCATATCGTGGATGTACTTGTGTGGATCTTTGACCAGACGCTGATTCAGGCGTCATTCTTCCTTCACTGACATATCAAGTAAACCAAAATCCTTAATACATCAACGAATGGGAAGGGGATGGTCGGGAGGGCCCCAGTCGTCAATGATTACGGGGCCACTACTAAATATTAGGTTTTCTTTATCTCCTTACAGGAGTCAAACCTATAATTTATTAGTGGCCCCTCCATCATTGACGAACATGCCTAATTTCTAAGACTGGAGGGGGACATTCGTAATCATATCATAACTCTAGAAAAGCAGATAATCAAGCAACCACATAGTATTCTTACTTTGAAAATATATTTAAATATGGCGCAGCCCATATATATACAAAAAAGGGGTTAAAGCAGGTGCGTGCTTCAAAGAAGCCTGCTTGACAAAAAAGGGTAACTCTGGAGATTCTGTGAACAGATCTGTAGTTACAAAGGCACCCCACTCAACGAGTGGTGACAAAAATAACAAGTTATAAGTTTACATGTGCACATAATAAACCCCATAATATTCGTGGAAATATTTTGCAAAAGATCTCCACTGTTTAATACTAAATTGCTTTCACAGCTAAAACTACTACAACAACCCTGTTGTTTGTACTAACATTGTACTAGCACAATTTCTCGCCCTGAATAGAACAGAGAAATTTTCATATCACATTATCCATAATTTGTATCACAGCTCTTACATTCCGGCGGGGTCTAGGGTGTCCTATGTTACACTGACTGCACCCCCCCCCCCCCCCCCCCCTCCTTTTTCCTTGAAAATAAACAAAAGTGACTGAAGGGCCACCTAGACCCTCTGCCTTAAAGCTATACATGGTAAGGAAGGTTTGTCTAGAGCAACTGACAAGTATCTAGTCAAAAATGTATGATTAGACGCCCACAACTGTGTGGACGAAATATCTTCTACTGAAATGTTCTTCAAGAAACGTAAAGAGGCTGCCCATTTGCGTAAATCGTGGGCCCTACCCACAACGCCGGGATTACTCTCTTCAATGACTTCGACCAGAAGAGAAGCTAATCTCCGTTTCAGTAAGCGTTTACTCGTACTCGCTACCCACAAAGCACCTTGGGGGTTTAGAGGAGCTACTCTCAAATATTTGGTTAGAGCTTGCACTGGACATAGATTATGGTGCACCTTTCCCCTTTTTAACGCCGGCACAGTGAACTCAGAAAACACGTGTGCACTGTGCTCATTCTTGGCTACAAATCCCGGGGAAGGTGCAATGTGAATACATTCATTAAGTCTACCAAACCTAAGGCAATTAGGTGTGTTGCTCATCGCCGCCAGCTCAGACACTCTGTTCCCGGTGGCCAAAGCCAAAAGGAATACAGCCTTTTTTAAGAGTAATGCAAAATCTGCAGTATTTTGGTACAGACGATAGTGAAGTAAAGACAATGCCTTGTCCAGAGACCAAGTAGGCATGAGCTGACGGGGAGGTGGGCGGAGTTTAAAACATGCTGTCATAAAACCTGTTTCCTCCGCTAACGGTATGGAGAGACCTGTAAGATCTAAAAAGGGCACTCTAATCGCAGTTAAGTGATTCTTTAACGTTACCACAGATAAACGTTTCTGCTCAAACAGATAATTCAAATAATTAAAAACTAATGCCACTGAGGGCACAGTCTGTTCTGTTCTAATGATCCAAGAAGTAAAGGCTTGCCAATGTGATTGATACTGTCGTTTCGTAGACTGAGTACATTGATTGATTAATTTATTGGTCACATCTCTACCATATGGTGCTAGCCACTTGGCCTCTTGAATGTCCATAATGCAAAAGTCAGCGAGGTCGCTAGGTTGCCAATCGTGTCTAAGTGGAAATACTCGACCGGGAGCGACACCGGGTGCGAGCACCACGTCTTCAATTGCTGGTACCATAACTGCGCCGGCCACAGGGGCGCGATTAGCGAGACTAAGCCTCGATAATTTCGTAGTTTGTTCACTACGTGGCACATTAGTGACGCGTCTGGCGGCGGAAACAGATAGATGGAGCTCCATCTGTTCCAGTCTGTCACTAGGGCGTCTGGCCCCCCTGCCGGCATTTCCGTCAGGCTGGTGAGGTATAGAGGGAGTTTGTGAGTCTCCTCGGACGCAAACAGATCCACTTGTGGATGGTAGAGCTCTGCAATCATTAGGTTGAAAATGGGTTGCTTGAGCTCCCATTCTACTGTCGTGCTCTGTCTCCGGGACAGAGCGTCTGCCCAGACGTTTGCTACGCCTGGGAGATAAGATGCGTGAAGATAAATGTCTAGCCTGTTGGCTAGAGTAAAAATCTCTTCCGACACGTTTAGCAACTTCCTTGATCTCGTTGACCCCTGTTTCTGAATACAGTGAACTGCATTTGTCCATTCTGAAGGCCACCGACTTGCCCCGTAAAGTAGAGCCGTGAGCCTGAAGGAAATACAAGGGGACTAGTAATTCTTTGACATTGATGTGGGAGATTTCTAAGTGGGACCAAAGCCCCTGAACCTGGTACCCCTGGTTTGACTTAAATCCCCAACCTATCGTGCCTGACGCATCCGTGTCTACCCATACCGTTGGCGGAGGAGAGGTCCATGACATTACTGAGTGCAACATTTCCCTCTTCGCCCAGACCGCTAGTAAGGTGTGGATTAATTTTGGGATGGGCCATAATTTTCCCGCCGGTAAGAGTGGGAAATATTTGTTGCCTTCCAATATTAAACGTTTTACTTTTAACCGGCCCAACATTACAGTTAGTTGAATCCAGTTGAGAGAGCCGACCAGAGACTCCCAGATCCTCCGTGTCGTAGTCAGACTGTGAAGAAACATGAACAGTTTCCTGCGAAACCTGTTTCGATTATCCACACTCTGACTCAGAGTGAGAGCAGCTGTGACCCAAACCAGCCCTATTCACTGAACCACTCGTGAGGGAACAAGGTTTGACTTTACCAGATTTACCTTGAACCCTAGAGTTTTGACATGATTTAAAGTTATGTTGATATGTTTGATGCATAATTGCTCTGTCTCTGCCACAACCAGCCAGTCGTCTAGGTACCATAAAACTCTGATTCCTTGCTTTAACAACGGCATCAGGGCTTGCCGGACTAATTTCGTGAATAATCGAGGTGCCAGGTTCAAACCGAATGGCATCCTCTGAAAAACAAAATTTTGGTGCCTGATCCGTAAGGCCAGAAACCTTTGAAATCTTTTGTTGACCGATACGTGCCAATAAGCGTCTGTCAGGTCTAGGGAACACATCCAACCTCTCGGCGGAAGTGTTAGCCTGATTTGGTGTACTGTTAACATTCGGAATGACTCGTTGTGAATGTGAAAGTTCAGATAAGACAGGTCTACGACCGGTCTCATCTGAACACTGTCCCTTTTGGGAACCAAAAATAGCTTGGACGTGAATACAGGGTAATTTGGGGGGACCGGGATGATGACATTCTTGGCAATCATTTCCTGGACCAGTGACTCCACCTCTAAAGAAGCAAAATTCGCCGTTGTCGGCTGACTTAAGCGAGGTCGCCGGAGCCACTGCCAAGTGATGCCTTTGCGTGCCACCATCCGTGCCCAAGTGTTTAACGGCCATGCTTGGTGACACGTTAGGAACGACCCAGTTAGCAGACAAGGGTTCGCCGGCTGTACTACCCTCGGATCCACCGGCCTTAAGACTGGCACCGGGAGTGAGAGAGACTTTAGTTTTTTATGGTGGTGGACGCTTCGCCGGCTGGCTGGCGTTGGCAGAAGACGGGCCCTGACCTGGCTTATTATAGCCGCGTCCTCTCTGACCTGAAAACCTACCCTGTCTATGCCTGTACTGACCTTGAGGGGAGGAGGACTTAGGTGGAAGAAAGGGCTTAGATCCCCCCGGCCGAGCCTTAGCGACTGGCCTGGGTTTGGGGAAATTAAAGGCAGGTTTCTTAGAAGGGGTGGGACTGTGTTTAACGGCCTGAGCCATATTAAAAACCGTTCGCCACACTTCAGGGGACATTAAAGAGGGAGTGAGCACTGGTGACATAACCACCTGATTCGCAATGCGATCAGGCAGTTTTCGGACTAAGAACATTCTGAGATCTTGTCTCGCTCGTACCGCCTCAAGCAAGGCGGTGCGGATGTCACCTAATGATTGGATTGACGACTGAAGAAGCAGTCGCCGGGACAATTCAACCGATCGTCTGGCATCCGCGTCTGCGATTGCCTGAGTGGACCGGAGCAATGACTTTGCTACCTGTTGTGACACTATGTATTGAGAGAACAGGCGAAAAGCTTTCCCCCGTAGCCTAAATTCTCATTCTAGGTGAGTTGGGGTAGGGGTAGTGAAAGGGTCTTTTAGCTCACAGAGATTAATTTTAGGGGCAGCTAAGAAAGCAAACAAAGCAGATGGGACTCCGCCGGCAGAACACACTGGCATGGAGAACCAAGAATGAGTATCTTGAGGGATCTGGTGGGAAGTTTTGGAAGTAAATGTAGTCACAAAGTTTTGAGCCTCTGTCTCCCATCCTGGACCCAACTGCCCCACCTTCAAGACTGGATTAGCTGCTGCGTCTGTCACGGTTTGCAAATCGAGTTCTGGAGTGAGAGCTGACAGTGTCTTAATGTCATTAAACCCATCATGCTTAGACCAGTCAGAAAACAATTTTGAAGCTGAGGCAGAGGGTAAACCAGGCTTAGCAGTATAACAAAATAGTCCTGGTGATAATAACTAGGTATAGCCTTGATGTTGACATCTAGTACATTCCCCAAAGTATCCAAGGCCCTTAATTTCTTAGATTTATTGCCCTGGATGACCCACTCATGCGGCACTGGGAGTTCCCCTGACAAGGTAGGTTGGGCGAGCTCTGGTTTAGTGGGGAATCAAAAGGACCCATGACTCGTCTGGTCCGTAAAGCAAGGACATAGCTACCTTTCTGAGAGGCGCTCTGTCTAGAGGGGGCGGATTGACATCCGTTATAACCCTTACATTCGAAGTGGTCAATGCCGCCGTAGCAGGCCTAGTAACCACCGATGGTGACATAGAGGGAGGGTGAGGGATCTGAGTCAAAGCAATAGAAGTCATCAGAGGCCGTACCGTAGAGCTTGTCGTGGGAGCTCCCAAGTCCACTGTGGGAGTTTCCTGCTGTTGGCCAAAAAATTTAGATAAAGCATTAACTAGTAGCCCATCAATTTCCTGTGCAGTGACAAATTGATTTGATGATGTACTCACTGGTGAATCATTAAGATCTTGTGCGGCGTCTAAGCCTGAACCTGACTCTTGCCCTTCCATATCCGATATAATCGAAACCTCGTCTTTATCATCCTGTTCCTCCTGAGAAGATCCCGCCGAAGCTGGGGTACCATCTTGTTGCCAAGATAAGTCAGGAATAGAGGATGGGATCGCCGTGTCCCGGTGGACGTCAGCCACTGTGTGAATAGTTTGAGCCGGAAGTGGGTGGTCAGGCCCCGGACGAGAATATCGCCAAACACCTAGGCCTTGGCCTACACTCCCTTGGGAATCTGAAACACTCTCAACCACTGAGCTCCCTGAACTCTCCAAATCCAGGGTTAAAATGTTAATGGGTAAATCATCTTTAGGTACAGGCACTACACTGGACCCTTGAGACCGAACACAAACTCTGTCTGGGGTAGAGGTATGACGAGAAGTACTAGAAACTGGCGAGTGTCGGGGGGCCTTTCTATCATGGGAATCCTTTTTTGAAGATTTATGGCTGCGGTGTGACCGTGAACTACTCTTCGATTTGGAGGATTTATCGCCGTGACCACTGGTGGAACTTTCTGTCTTACTCCTCTTACTCGATGGTGAAGAGGCAAGACTGGGTGGCTGGTGTCTAAGGGGTGACCTAGACCTAGATCTCGCCTGAGACGAGGAGGCTGCCGCTGGGGGTGTAGGCTCACGTTGACGTTTCGAAGTAGCAGGGGCAGGAGATGACACAGAACCCTGTCCAGTCTCCGCCGGCTTATGACTAGTTACTCGAGAGGAACGTTTATTAGGGGGAGGGTGCTCAAGAAGAAGCCTATCCCAAAGAGGGACGTTGTCACATTGAAGTGACTTATGAGCCACAATTGTAGTATACGCTGACATTTGTTGCCGAACTTCTCATAAGGCGACCGCTGCGGTCTTATCATCATCTTGGAGGACTTTGACACTTAGTTGGGAGCAAAAGGAACAGTTGCGCATCACACACAGACCCCTTGAACGGTCTAGACATTTAACACACTTGATACAAAGAGTGTGCGCAAAAAGAGGGATACCGGCACAGGTTGGATTAATGCATAAAGCAAAAACTGGGGCAAAGGTAGCCATGACAGAGACTGGTGGGAAACTACTGCAGGTTCTGTATTGGTCCGCCGGAGCCCAGCCCTGGAAAAAAAGAAAATTTCCAGGAATTAATGCTCATAAGGTTAACCCAAAATGATCGCATACAAGTGTTCATAACCCGCCGGATAACGAGACGTAATATCACAACGATTACAGCTCGTTACGCGGCGGGGTTCTATAAAGATTTCCGAATATCTAGACATGTCTTAAGAAAGTTAAGAATACCCTCGGACATAATATAAAAGACCAGTATGGCGTTTATAAACAGTCTTTCTGGTGGTGACTGTTTCAAGATTCAATATTGAAAAACAACCCCCCACAAAGACGCCGGCCCCTGAATTATCTAGCAGATTAACACAGGGCAGGCTGATACGAGATCTGACTTCTAACGAATTGTTACATAGATCGCCGTATGTTGAAGGCGGTGATACATAAACGTATCTCTCAATTAATTGGTTAACTAACTTTGAATTGTAAATTCCGTATTTCCTCCTCCCAGGAGCACCCGCCGGGTGTGAAAAACTTATGAAAAAAGATGTTAACCCTAATTGAGCCTTCGATCGCCGTATGTGTGAGGGCGGCGATACATATAGTATCACTAAAATGGACCGGTTAACTAAACTGAATTACCAATTCGTTCATCCCACCTTACCAAGGTGCACCCGCCGGGTGAGATCTGATGTCTTAAACGTTAACCCCATAAGTTCCTATCCCCACTTCTTTGTAAAAGATCGCCGGGGAGGAAAGCCCACAACAACAGCTAGGGTTTTTCCTTTGGTTTGTAAAACAGGGTAGAAAAACTACATAACATATGTCCGCATGAACAATGTTAGATGGGTACAGCCATTCCGCCGGGAATCATAGGGAGCCTGAAACAGGCACCATCACAGAGACGCAGTCCTGGAGAGCCACAGACACCAACCCGCCGGACAACAAGCCTGTTTTGAAACCACGCTTGGCCAAACACGGCTCTCGGCCGGGGTTTTCATGGTGTAACCGAGAAAAACCCGCCGGAAAGTAACCCACCCTGTTCAGAAACCATCTGAACGCACATAGGACCCGAGAGATAGCCAAAGCACAACTAACCTAGGGTCCACAAATATAATCCGTGGAATTAGCCAATACACAACTAATCCAGGAAACATACATAGTCCGTGGAATTAGCCAATACATAACTAATCCAGGAAACATACATAGTCCGTGGAATTAGCCAATACACAACTAAACCCGGATACACATGACACAGTAGGACATATTTATAAAATAAATTAATAACACTTGTACATGTGGCAAAGCTACGAGCGGCTGGCTAGGCATAAGCAGACAGCACAAGAAATGTTGAAATATAAACAAAAACACTGGAAATATAACAACAGGAACCACCGCCAACACACCACTGTAGCAAATACTTCCGACAAAGGGAAGACTGACTCGGGACCCAGAAAAAACTTCACTAAGTGAAGAAAAATACGCTGGGAACGTCAGCAAAGCAACGCTACCTCATCAGAAAGATAAAAGGCAGCAAAAATAACGCGTAATGAAAGCCGCCTGCATCACAAGCTAACTCAACTGTGAAAAAGTTCACATGTCAAGGGTCACTAGATCTGTTGTTGCTTGATTTCCTTTGTACTCCTTTGTCCACAACAGGACCACGAGGGTACATCCGAAATAGATGCCCCAAACACACGACCCAAAATACACTGCACTGCGGGCAACCAGCCAAGGACACTCCTGCTACGCATATCCTAACCTTACTCGATACATCCCGGAGTAAACAAATGAGAAAAAACTCACTAGGGACGCAGCAAATGCGGAACCAGCGGAGCGTGGGGAGACACGTCCGGGCAGGCTGAGCGCAGAGCAGAGAAGAAGGAAGAATGATGCCTGAATCAGCGTCTGGTCAAAGATCCACACAAGTACATCCACGATATGATGGAAAGCTTATTGGAGAGTTATTCTTATTTTCTTTTTGTGTTTATTTTTTACAAAGTTTTTTCATAGTGAGAACCCAATTCATAATGACTGAAGCCATGAGTGAGGTCGCGTGCGCTCATGATGAAGGCTCCTCAGATTTTAAATGCTCTGCGCGGTAGATTCAAACTACGGCGGATTAGTGTTTGAAGAGGATGCCTTATGTAATAGGCATGTTCGTCAATGATGGCGGGGCCACTAATAAATAGGAATGATTCACCTTTAAGTTCTTCATCCACTAAATTTGTCACGGCGGAGGAAATAGATGGGTTGTTAGTAACTGCTCTCACAAATTTTTTTGGCCAACAGCCGGAGACTCCTACAGTGGACCTGGGAGCTCCCATGACGAGTTCAAGTGTTCGGCCTCTGATCGCTTCTATTGCTTTGACCAAGATTCCGCACCCTCCCCCTATGTCACCTAATATAGTCGCTAGGCCTGCTTCGGCGGCACTGACTACTTCTAATGTAAGGGTGGTTACGGATGTGAATCCGCCCCCGTTGGATAAAGCACCGTTAAGAAAGGTAGCTATGCCCCTCTTGTACGGTCCAGACGACTCATGGGTTCAAATGATCCCAACTAAGCCAGAGACAGCACAGCCCACTTTGTCAGGGGAACTTCCGGTGCCACAAGAGTGGGTAATCCAAGGAAATAAATATAGAAAGTTACGAGCCTTGGATATGGCGGGTAATGTACTTGATGTTAATATTAAGGCCATTCCGAACCATTATCACCATGACTTTTTTGTGTATACAGCTACGCCTGCACTGCCCCCTGCCTCAGCTTCAAAGCTGTTTTCTGACTGGACCAAGCATGACGGTTTTAATGACATAAAAGCACTGTCAGCTCTCACTCCAGAATTAGATTTACAAACGGTCACAGACACAGCCGCTAACCCAGTGTTGAAGGTGGGGCAGTTGGGTCCAGGACCTTGGGTGGAATGGGAAGTAGAGGCTCAGAACTTTGCGACCACCTTCACCTCAAAATCCTCCCACCAGATTCCTCAGGACAGCCATTCTTGGTTCTCTATGCCAGTCTTTTCAGCCGGCGGAGTCCCATCTGCTTTGTTTGCTTTTTTAGCTGCCCCCAAAATCAATCTCTGTGAACTTAAAGATCCTTTCACTACGCCTTCACCAGCTCACCTAGACTGGGAGTTTAGGCTACGAGGGAAGGCGTATAGACTTTTTTCCCAGTACATTGTTACGCACCAGGTGGCGAAATCTATGTTACGATCCACTCAGGCAATCGCGGACGCGGAAGCCAGACGATCGGTTGAACTATCTCGGCGATTACTCCTTCAGACGTCAATTCAGTCGTTGGGTGATATACGCACAGCCTTGCTCGAGGCGGTGCAGGCGAGACAGGATCTCAGGATGTCCCTAGTGAGGAAACTCCATGATAGAATTGCGAACCAGGTGGTCATGTCGCCGGTGCTAACTCCCTCATTAATGTCCCCTGATGTGTGGAGAACTGTTTTCAATATGGCTCAGGCCTTTAAGCACAGTCCTACCCCTTCTAAGAAACCTGCTTTTAACTTTCCCAAACCCAAGCCAGTCACAAAAGCTCAACCGGGTGGGTCAAAGCCCTTTCAGATACCTAAGTCCGCCTCCCCCCAAGGTCAGTACAGGTACAAACAAGGTAAGTTTGCAGGTCATAAGGGCCGCAGCTATAGCAGACCAGGCCAGGGCTCGTCTTCTGCCAACACCGGCCAGTCGGCTAAGCATCCACCACCACCACCACCACCACCACCAAAAAACTAAAGTCTCTCTCACTCCCAGGGCTGATCTCACGGCGGGTGGATCAGAGGGTAGTACAGCCGGCGAACCCTTGTCTGCTAACTGGGTCGTTCCGGACGTGTCACCGCGCATGGCCAGTAAATACTTGGGCAAGGATGGTGGCACGCAAGGGCATCACCTGGCAGTGGCTCCGACGACCTCGTTTACGTCAGCCGACAAAGGCAACTTTAGTTTCTTTAGAGGTGGAGTCACTAGTCCAGGAAATGATCGCCAAGAATGTCATCATCCCGGTTCCTCAAAATTACCCAGTTTTCACATCCAAACTATTTCTAGTGCCCAAAAGGGACAGTGTTCAGATGAGACCAGTCGTAGACCTGTCTTATCTGAACCTCCATATTCACATGTCATTCAGGATGCTTACAGTAAACCAGATCAGGCTAACACTTCCGCCGGGAGGATGGATGTGTTCTTTAGACCTGACGGACGCGTATTGGCACGTCTCGGTCAACAAAAGATTTCAAAGGTTTCTGGCCTTAAGAATAAAGCATCAGACTTATGTCTTTCAGAGGATGCCGTTTGGATTGAACCTAGCACCTCGCTTATTCACGAAATTAGTCCGGCAAGCCCTGATGCCCTTGTTAAGGCAAAGGATCAGGATTTTATGGTATCTAGACGACTGGCTAGTGGTGGCAGAGACGGAACAAGTATGCATAAATCATGTCAACATAACATTAAAACATGTCAAAACTCTAGGGTTCAAGGTCAACCTGGTAAAGTCAAACCTTGTTCCCTCAAGAGTAGTTCAGTGGATAGGGCTGGTCTGGGACACAGCTACTCTCACTCTGAGTCAGAGTGTGGACAATCGCAACAGATTTCGCGGGAAACTGTTTATGTTCCTTCACAGTCTGACTACGACACGGAGAATCTGGGAGTCTCTGGTTGGCTCTCTCAACTGGATTCAACTAACGGTACGGTTGGGCCAGTTAAGAGTCAAACGTTTAATATTGGAGGGCAACAAATATTTTCCGCTATTGCCGGCGAAAAAATTATGGCCCATACCAAAATTAATCCACAACTTACTAGCGGTCTGGGCGAAGAGGGAAACATTGCACTCAGTCATGTCATGGACCTCTCCTCCGCCGACGGTATGGGTAGACACGGATGCGTCAGGAACGATAGGTTGGGGCTTTCAATCAAACCAAGGGCACCATGGTCAAGGGCTTTGGTCCCATTTAGAAATCTCCCACATCAATGTCAAAGAATTACTAGTCCCCTTATATTTCCTTCAGGATCACGGCTCTACTTTACGGGGCAAGGCGGTGGCCTTCAGAATGGACAATCTGAATGCAGTTCACTGTATTCAGAAACAAGGGTCGACGAGATCTCGGGGGTTGCTAAACGTGTCAGAAGAGATTTTTATTCTAGCCAATAGGCTGGACATTCAGCTTCATGCATCTTACCTCCCAGGCGTAGCAAACGTCTGGGCAGACGCTCTGTCTCGGAGACAGAGCACAACAGTAGAATGGGCGCTCAAGCAAACCATTTTCGACCGAATGGTTGCGAAGCCTTACCATCCACAAGTGGATTTGTTTGCGTCAGAGGAGACTCACAAACTCCCACTGTACCTCACCCGCCGGACGATAACGCCGGCGGGCGGGCCAGGTGCACTGGTGACAGACTGGAACAGGTGGAGTTCCATTTATCTGTTTCCGCCGCCAGATGCTTCTCTAATGTGCCACGTAGTAAACAAACTACAGGATTATCGAGGCGTAGTCTCGCTAATCGCGCCCCTGTGGCCGGCGCAGTTGTGGTACCAGCAATTGAAGACGTGGTGCCCGGACCCGGTATCACTCCCGGTAGGGTTTTTCCACTTAGACACAATTGGCAACCTAAAGACCTCGCTGACTTTTGCATTATGGACATTCAGGAGGCCAAATGGCTAGCACCATATGGTAGAGACGTGACCAATAAATTAATGAATCAATATACCCAGTCTACTAAGCGACAGTATCAATCGCATTGGCAGGCCTTTACTTCTTGGATTATTAGAACAGAACAAACTGTGCCCTCGGTGGCTCTGGTTTTAAATTATTTAAATGATCTGTTAGAGCAGAAACGTTTGTCTGTAGTGACGTTAAAAAATAACTTAACGGCGATTAGGATACCGTTTTTGGACCTTACCGGTCTCTCCATACCAGTTGCGGAGGAAAAAGGTTTTATGAGGGCATGTTTTAAACTCCGCCCACCTCCCCGTCAGCTCATGCCTACCTGGTCTCTGGACAAGGCATTGTCTTTACTTCATTCCCGTCTGTACCAAAATACTGCAGATTTTACATTACTTTTAAAAAGGGCAGTATTCCTTATGGCCTTGGCTACCGGGAACAGAGTATCTGAGCTGGCGGCGATGAGCAACACACCTAATTGCCTCAGGTTTGGTAGGCTTAATGAGTGTATTCACATTGCACCTTCCCCAGGGTTCATAGCCAAGAATGAGCACAGTGAACACGTGTTTTCAGAATTCACGGTGCCGGCGTTGAAAAGGGGAAAGGTGCACCATAATTTATGTCCAGTGCAAGCTCTAACCAAATATTTGAGAGTGGCACCTCTATATCACCACGGTGCTTTATGGGTAGCAAGTACGGGTAAACGCTTGATGAAACGTAGACTGGCTTCTCTCTTGGTCGAGGTCATTAAAGAGAGTAATCCCGGCGTTACCTTTTGATGATGTGTTCGCCACTCTTCTAGCGGCACCAAGGAGCGCGACGCCCCTCGTTATGGGTGGTGATTTGGTGCAGTAGACTGTTTGAAGCGACAGCTCGCTCGCTCCCTTGCGAGGATGGGCTCGTCTGGCACTTTTTGCAGTTCGACATCTAGGGCTCTCTTGAAGTTGTCTAACGAGATGTCCCTCATGTCTCTTACTCGCCGTGGGAGTTTGTTGAAGAGACGTGGGCCTCTGTGTGATAACCAGCCCTCTCGCAGAGAGCCCATAGAACCCCTGTTATTCATCCGGGGGATTTCGCATTCCCAGCCTCTCCTATCACTGAATTTCATGACTATCGGAGTATGTAGGTTTGGTACTAAACCCTCTGCGATTTTCCACGTGTATATTATTAGGTAACGTTCTCTTCTATGTTTCAGTGAGTACAGATTCAGTGCTCTTAAACGCTCCCAATAGTGTAGATGTTTTATCGAACTTCTATGCGAAGTGAAATTTCTTTGTACACTCTCTACGTCATTTATTTCACCTGCTTTGTATGGGGATGTTAATACGCTACAGTATTCAAGCTGCGGTAGCACTAGAGATTTGAAGAGCGTTATCATAGGCAATTCACCGCGTGTTTTAAAAGTACGCAGAATCCAACCCGTTAGACGTTTCGCAGCCGCCACTTTGACCTGGTTATGTACTTTGAAACCCATATTTTCAGACATTAATACCCCAAGGTCTTTCACACTGTCTTTCCATTCTATTATGTGGTTAGATTCTGTTAAGTAATTTGTAATTTCTTTAACACCATTATTATCTCTGTACCGTATTAATTGGAATTTCTCCTCATTGAATTGCATGTTGTTTTCCCTGGTCCACTGGAACACTACATTCATGTCTTCCTGCAGTCGGCCCGTGTCCTCTTGTGTGTTTACTATCTTGCTTAATTTTGTGTCATCAGCAAAAGACGACACCGTACTGTGTCTGGTGTTGGTATCTATGTCGCAAATTAGTATGAAGAACAGAAGGGGCGCTAGCACTGTTCCTTGGGGCACTGAGCTTTTGACATCCGAAGGCTCAGATGTGACTTGGTTTACTGCTACCGATTGTTTTCGGTTTACGAGGAAATTGTATATCCACCGTCCGATTTTCCCAGTTATACCTTTTGCTTTCAGTTTGTGGGCTATTATACCATGGTCACATTTATCAAATGCCTTAGCAAAATCGGTGTAAATGACATCCACGTTTTTCTTTTCTGCTAGCGCTTTAAGAATCTTGTCATAGTGTTCCAAAAGTTGTGTGAGACATGATCTTCCCGCTCTGAACCCATGTTGACCGGTGTTGTGTAGTTCATTTGTCTCCATGAATGTTGAAATTTTGCTTCGCAGGACTCGCTCGAAAACTTTAATGATGTGAGAGGTTAGAGCTACCGGGCGGTAGTTTTTTGGTAGTGCTTTACTCCCTCCTTTATGCAGTGGGGCAATTATTGCGTTTTTCAAGCTATCTGGTATGTCAGAATAAGAATAACTATCCAATAAGCTTTCCATCATATCGTGGATGTACTTGTGTGGATCTTTGACCAGACGCTGATTCAGGCGTCATTCTTCCTTCACTGACATATCAAGTAAACCAAAATCCTTAATACATCAACGAATGGGAAGGGGATGGTCGGGAGGGCCCCAGTCGTCAATGATTACGGGGCCACTACTAAATATTAGGTTTTCTTTATCTCCTTACAGGAGTCAAACCTATAATTTATTAGTGGCCCCTCCATCATTGACGAACATGCCTGATTTCTAAGACTGGAGGGGGACATTCGTAATCATATCATAACTCTAGAAAAGCAGATAATCAAACAACCACATAGTATTCTTACTTTGAAAATATATTTAAACATGGCGCAGCCCATATATATACAAAAAAGGGGTTAAAGCAGGTGCGTGCTTCAAAGAAGCCTGCTTGACAAAAAAGGGTAACTCTGGAGATTCTGTGAACAGATCTGTAGTTACAAAGGCACCCCACTCAACGAGTGGTGACAAAAATAACAAGTTATAAGTTTACATGTGCACATATAACCTCATAATATTCGTGGAAGTATTTTACAAAATATCTCCACTGTTTAATACTAAATTGCTTTCACAGCTAAAACTACTATAACAACCCTGTTGTTTGTACTAACATTGTACTAGCACAATTTCTCGCCCCTGAATAGAACAGAGAAATTTTCATATCACATTATCCATAATTTGTATCACAGCTCTTACACTCCGGTGGGGTCTAGGGTGTCCTATGTTACACTGACTGCACCCCCCCCCCCCCTTTTTCTTGAAAGTAAACAAAAGTGACTGAAGGGCCACCTAGACCCTCTGCCTTAAAGCTATACATGGTAAGGAAGGTTTGTCTAGAGCAACTGACAAGTATCTAGTTAAAAACGTATGATTAGAAGCCCACAACTGTGTGGACGTAATATCTTCTACTGAAAAGTTCTTCAGTTAACGTAAAGAGGCTGCCCATTTGCGTAAATCGTGGGCCCTACCCACAACGCCGGGATTACTCTCTTTAATGACTTCGACCAAAAGAGAAGCCAATCTCCGTTTCAGTAAGCGTTTACCCGTACTTGCTACCCACAAAGCACCTTGGGGGTTTAGAGGAGCTACCCTCAAATATTTGGTTAGAGCTTGCACTGGACATAGATTATGGTGCACCTTTCCCCTTTTTAACGCCGGCACAGTGAACTCAGAAAACACGTGTGCACTGTGCTCATTCTTGGCTACAAATCCTGGGGAAGGTGCAATGTGAAGACATTAATTAAGTCTACCAAACCTAAGGCAATTAGGTGTGTTGCTCATCGCCGCCAGCTCAGACACTCTGTTCCCGGTGGCCAAAGCCAAAAGGAATACAGCCTTTTTTAAGAGTAATGCAAAATCTGCAGTATTTTGGTACAGACGATAGTGAAGTAAAGACAATGCTTTATCCAGAGACCAAGTAGGCATGAGATGACGGGGAGGTGGGCGGAGCTTAAAACATGCTCTCATAAAACCTGTTTCCTCCGCTACTGGTATAGAGAGACCTGTAAGGTCTAAAAAGGGCACTCTAATCGCAGTTAAGTGATTTTTTAACGTTACCACAGATAAACGTTTCTGCTCAAACAGATAATTCAAATAATTAAAAACTAACGTCACTGAGGGCACAGTTTGTTCTGTATTAATGATCCAAGAAGTAAAGGCTTGCCAATGTGATTGATACTGTCGTTTCGTAGACCGAGTATATTGATTTATTAATTTATTGGTCACATCTCTACCATATGGTGCTAGCCACTTGGCCTCCTGAATGTCTATAATGCAAAAGTCAGCGAGGTCGCTAGGTTGCCAATCGTGTCTAAGTGGAAATACTCGACCGGGAACGACACCGGGTGCGGGCACCACGTCTTCAATTGCTGGTACCATAACTGCGCCGGACACAGGGGCGCGATTAGCGAGACTAAGCCTCGATAATCTCG